>CM077462.1:112264270-112307652 GCA_039654755.1 Calcarius lapponicus
TAACCTATGTGAGAGGTAGGGGTTTTTTTTTGAAGTAAGAAAAAAATAGAAATTAAACTTTTTGTCTGGCAAAGCAATGAATAAGGAAGTAACTGAATTTATTTAGATATACAGGAAGTCTGGCTCCTTGAAGACACTTCTCCCTGTCTGGAAAATAGAAATGTTCCTTATTTTAGAATAAAATTATGCTTTGTTTGAAAACCTCCTCCAAAGAGGTGGTCAATACTATGACAGTGAACCTACTGTGCTTTCTGTCAGTGTTACAACTAAGATTTTA
This sequence comes from Calcarius lapponicus, assembly GCA_039654755.1. Classification (NCBI taxonomy): domain Eukaryota; kingdom Metazoa; phylum Chordata; class Aves; order Passeriformes; family Fringillidae; genus Calcarius; species Calcarius lapponicus. The sequence goes on from CM077462.1 coordinate 112,264,548, forward strand.
TAGTTCAACATAATTAAATATATTTATTTATAATATAAATATATATTTAATATAACATAAATATATTTAATTACGTAATTAATGATAAAATAGAAAAGAGAAATGTGCCTTATTTTAAAATGATGCTTTGTTTGAAAATCTCCTCCAAAGAAGTGATGAATGACAATCAACCTACTTTGCTTTCTGCGTGTTACAACTGAGTTTATGTATTATGTAATTAAATTTAATTACGTAATTAATGATAAAATGTTATTAATGATAAATAGAAAATAGAAATGTTCTTTATTTTAAAAGAAAATGATGCTTTGTTTGAAAATCTCCTCCACAGAGGTGATCAATACTATTGACAGTGAACCTGCTCTGCTTTCTGCCAGTGCTACAAATAAGATTTTATAGTTCAACATTGTTGGAACCCTGAATATTGAGAATTCCAGACTTTCTGTGCTGCCAGGCACTGACCCCCAAGAGAACACTGCATTGACCTGAGGCCCTGGAGAAGCTTCCAGAATGGAATGACAGAACTGGGATTGTGGGGGTGGAGTTTGAACAGAAGTGTGTGAGATCACAGGGTGGGAAACTCAGAGCTGAAGGTTTAGAATGCAGGAATAGATAGAAAGCAAGATGGAGGTTTTAGGGTGGAGGTTGCTCCTTCCTCACCTTCTTCTCCATGGGGTTTGGGTGGTTTTGTGTCATTCGATAAAAAAGGTCCCATTGCGGGCAAGGGTGGTTGGGTATTGGGTTAAAAGTAAAAATAATTTAGGTGACATTTCCTAATTGGGTAGTTTAGCCTTCAAAGGCCTTGGAGAGGAAGAAGGTGAGCCATCTTGTACCTTGTTAGTGAAATACTGCAGAAGTCACTGCTGTGAGACTGTAACACAGATAAGTAAAACCAAACACCTAACCCTGAAATCCCATCTCGAGTGCCTTCAATGCCGACCTCGACAGAGGTACAAAAAAGCAGCCAAGGATGGGCACAACGTAATTAAATGATAAAACACTCTTTATCCTCCCTCCCAGAGCAGGCAGTATTTTTGGGAAGAGGAGGAAAGACTCACTGTCATCCATGGGCTTGAAGGTGAGGGTGACCCAGGGGGAGTGCAGCTCTCCCGCCTCGGCCCGCAGCCGCAGCACGTAGCTGCCGTAGGGCGACAGCGAGGACACGTCACAGCGGGGCAGCCTCAGCTCTGTCCCCAGCGTCTCAAAGGTGGTCCCCAGGGTAGTAGATGCTGCAGGGAACAGAAACCACGTGTAAGAGATGGGTAATTACACCTGGCGAAATGGCTTTAAGGCAGCAGAGCTGTTCATGCAAGCAGTTAGCATTTGTGGATGTAAAAGTGTACCCAGTGCGTGTAAGACTCACACTAGGGATTTTACACCCATCTATAAATCCATGATAAACTTAAGGATTAAATTATAAATTTAAGGATTAAAATTCTAACTTTGCAAGAAATGCCCTTTTCCTGGCAGGGTCCCAAGGCTGCACTCAGCAGGCAGAGTTCAAGGAACCAGCAAACACTCAGCCAGTGCCAGGGCAGGGCACTGCTGTCCCACTGGGACTCTGCTCAGAGCTGTCCCCAGGATTTGCACACAAGGAAAATCCAGAGAAAACAGGGCTGGGAAGGGACCAGGAGCTGCTCATGGATCAGAACCACAGAGGGTGTGGGTTAGAGGCACCCTAAATCCCACCCAGTGCCCAGCCCTGCCATGGCAGGGACACCTCCCACTGCCCCAGGCTGCTCCAGCCCCAGTGTCCAACCTGGCCCTTGATCAATACAGGATTTAATAGATGACATTTAATATATTTTATTCTTTCTGCTTTGCATCAAAAGCCTGCCCAGAAAAGTACTGGTCAAGGGACCATGGCTACAGAACCCAGAAAAATCCCTTGACTAAGAATGAAGAGAAGGCTCTGGGCAAGGCTTGGAGCTCCTTCCAGTGCCTGGAGGGGCTTCTAAAGAAAAGAGAGAATTTTTATATGGGCAGAGAGTGCCAGGGAGTCAGGGAATGGCTGCCAGTGCCAGAGGGCAGGGCTGGATGGGATCTTGGCAAGGAGGAATTGTTCCCTGCAGGGTGGGCAGGGGCTGGGATGGAATTCCCAGAGCAGCTGGGGCTGCCCCTGCATCCCTGGCAGTGCCCAAGGCCAGGCTGGGCCCTGGGGACAGTGGGAGGTGTCCCTGGGATGGGATGGGATGGGATGGGATGGGATGGGATGGGATGGGATGGGATGGGATGGGATGGGGAGCCTCTGAGAGATCAGGGAAGGGCAAACACTCAGCACAACCAGGTCTCTTCAGTCACAGAAGAGAAGAACCACACGCACAGAGCCAGTAACAGCCAGTGGTAGAATGTGTTTGTGGTTCCAAACCAAACAGGACAAAGCTGCCTTGGGTGTGAATGCCCAGGAAACTCCTCTGCCCTGTCCTCCAGCTCAGCAGAGAAGCCTCTCACAAGCTGAAATAAAGGGACAGCTCCTGGGACAGCCAAGTCCCTGAAACAAAGGCACAGAGTGTGCTCTGCAGAGGGACACGGATCCCAAGCACACAGAGCTGTGGGGTGTGAGTGAAAGCCAGCCCAGCCCAGCCTCACCTCTTGGACTGGACAGTGTAGGTGAGGTTTCCTCTGGGCAACCTTGGTGCATCCCACTGCAAGATGCTGTGAAGATTGACTGAAGTAATTCTCACGTTCCTGGGGCTCTGGGACCATTCCAGAAACTGTGGGAGGAATCAGAACCAACATTTCAGTGTTTGCTCCAGCACTTGTCACTCATCCAAAATTTAAATGCAGCCTCTGCCTTGCCTTAGGTGCTTATTCAAAAAGAGAGCCCAAATAAATTAAATTTAAATCCTGATGCCTCTCCTGCCTCCTTATGCAACAAAACAAATTACTGGCACCAGTGACTTCCAGTAAGTGCTTGTGACACCAACATTTCTGGTGCATGACTGAGCTGGTGCTGCCCAGCACTCGGGGCATGAACTCTCCCTGAGATTGTCAAACCCCAATTTTTCTAAGCACTGCTCCAGCAGCACTGTGGGAATAACAAGGGCGTGGGGATTGATAAACTTCAGCAACTCTAAAGCTAAGAGGGCTATTACATATAATTAAATGTAATTAAGTATCACTAACCAGCATTATTCACAAGTGACAAAACTCCAGTTGTTCTCCTTTCTTGGAACTGAATCAAAGAAACCCTAAACTAGTGTAAATATCAATGAAAAGCCTATTACTGTTATGACTTAATTATTCTTACATAATTGTAGGTATTGAGACCAAATAGCAAAGATTCCAGCCCATTACTGCACCACAAATGAGCAATGCAAACAAACCCTGCCAGAACAGAGCAGTGCTTCAATGTCACAGGAGTCACACCTGATGAGAGACTCTGAGATAAATAACACATTTTCCATGTCTGTGCTTCACAGAATCATCAGGGCTGGAAGAGACTTCAAGGTCACCCTGTGTCACCCCAGCAGCCCATAACCCCCCCTGAGCTGTGTCCCCAGCTGATGCACAAATGAATGAAATTCCTGTGTCAGTCACCCCCTCTGGCAGGCAAGAGTTTGAAATCTGAACCCGGCTTAAACAAAACCAGCTTCAGACTCTGGTCCTACAGTGTTACCCCTGCACCCGACCAATAAATCAAACACAGTGCATGTCACAAATACAGAAGTTCAAATGACACACTGGCTTGGGTTGGGAGGGACCCTAAAGCCACCCAGTGCCACCCCTGCCATGGCAGGGACACCTCCCACTGTCCCCAGGGCCCAGCCTGGCCTTGGGCACTGCCAGGGATGCAGGGGCAGCCCCAGCTGCTCTGGGCACCCTGTGCCAGGGCCTGCCCACCCTGCCAGGGAACAATTTCCTCATTGCCAAGGTCCCATCCAGCCCTGGCAGTGGCAGCCACTCCCCTTTATTATCCTGGCATTCCACCCCTTGTCCAAAGTCCCTCTTGTTCCTCTCGGAGCGCTGCCCCTGCTCTGAGGATGAGGTCTGAGGCAGGCGTGCAAATTCCCAGGAAAAATCCCATTTCCCTTGCCAGGCTCCCTTCCCTCACAGCGCTGCCTGCCTAAGGAGCCTCCAGGTAAATGGCTTCATTGGGCACTGAGGATCCAAAGAGATCAGGAAATATTTCTGTGCTTTCAGGTTTGTGCACAGCCCTGCCAGCCCATGCAGTGCCAGCTGTGCCCCACGGGCACCTTGTCCCCAGCCCAGAGCACTCAGTGCCACCTCCAGGGGACACCTGCAGGGATGGGCACTGCAAAGCTCCCTGGGCAGCCCCTGCCAAGGCCTGAGCTCCCCTTTCCATGGGCAAATTCCTGCTGCTGGCCCAGCTGAGCCTGCCCTGGCCCAGCCTGAGCCGTTCCCTCTGCTCCTGTCCCCGTTCCCCGGCTGTCCCCTCTGCAGACAGTGACACGGGGCTCTCGGGCCGCGGTTTCGCTGGGATTTGCAGCGTCCCACTCCCCGGCAGGACCGGCCCCGTTTCCCAGCACAGAGCCAATAACGCCGGCGGTGGCCGGGCAGGCTGGTCCCGCTGTCCCCACAGGGCTCTCCCGGGGCCGCTCGGTCCCTCACAGCCCCCGCGGAGCCGCGCCGGGCTCGGGGCAGCGCGGAGGCACCGCCGCCTCAGGCACCGCCGCCTCAGGCCCCCTCGCTGCCGCTCCCCCGAGGGCAGCGCCGCCCGCCGTGCCCGCGGCCAGGCGGCACCGGGAGCTCGCTCCGTCCCTCCGTCCCCTCCCCGGCAGACTCACCGAGGAGCAGGAACCCGCTGCAGAGCGCGGCCCCGCAGCGCCGCGGCCATGGCGGCTCCCTCAGCCCGCGGCGGGGCGGCCACGCCATGGCAGCGGGAGCGGGGCCGCCCCGGCACCCTGAGCCTTCCGCTTCCCCACAGGGCGGAGCGGGCACGGGGAGCGCCGGCACCCCGAACCTTCCGCTTCACACGGGGCGGGCACCGGGAGCACCGGCACCCCGAACCTTCCGCTTCCCCACAGGGCGGGCACCAGGAGCCCTGGCACCCCGAACCTTCCGCTTCCCCACAGGGCGGGCACCGGGAGCACCGGCACCCCGAACCTTCCGCTTCCCCCACAGGGCAGGCACCGGCACCCCGAACCTTCCGCTTCCCCACAGGGCAGGCACCGGCACCCCGAACCTTCCGCTTCCCCACAGGGTGGGCCGGGCTGCGACCCCAGGCGTGAGGGTTCCCCCTGAGAGGAACAGCGGATTTGTCTTTACAAACCAGCTCTGGGTCTGCTGGGAGATAAAACCAGCTCTGGGAGGTAAAAGAAACAATGGGAAGGATTCCACCGATTGATGAATGGAAAAAGAGATTTGCTTTTACTAATAAACTTTAGGTTTGCTGATAAATGAAATTAGACATTGAGAGATGAAAGAAGCAATGGGGAAGAAACCCCCCTCAATTCCATAAGAATTAAAATGAAAAGGGAGGGTTATACATTAGAGGGGAATCTCTGGTATCAGGTATTTTGGGAAGTCTGTACCTCAGCCAATGGGGAAAACCCCCCAAATTCCATAAGAATTAAAAATTAAAAGGGAGGGTTATACATCAGAGGGGAATCTCTGGTATCAGGCATTTTGGGAAGTCTGAACCTCTCAAGTGCCTCAGAAATGGGGAGAGAGAGAAGGGAAATGTGGCCGGGATGCTGGGATAAAAAGGAGGCTGCATTCTCCAAAACATCTGAGAGATCCCAGGGGAATGCCCCATGGCCTCTCTCTTTATTCGAATAAAGCAAAAGGACTCCTCTGTCTCCTTTTTGGACATAAACCTCTGGTGTTTGTGGATTAATTTTCCTAACATCCCCTCACCCACCAGGGCTGCTCACACCGATTTTAAATGGCTCATTTGGATTTTAAATGTCATAAAAAATTTTTTAATATGAATCAGCAATTGTACAAAATTATACAAAAATAAATTCAAGAAGTGTATTAATGCCTCGATCCACTTTTGTCAGCTGAGTGTTCCTGTCTCTGCCCTCATTATTCCACTTGATCAGTGCTCTCTGCACAACTACAGTATCCAGCCAGCAGAACAGGTTTCACAAAAATCCAGTGACAGAGATAAAGAATAAACAAATTGTAAAAGTGGTCTGGTTGGGAGAGCAGCCTTCCACTGACCCAGGCTGCTCCAGCCCCAGGGTCCAGCCTGGCCTTGGGCACTGCCAGGGATGCAGGGGCAGCCCCAGCTGCTCTGGGCACCCTGTGCCAGGGCCTGCCCCACCCTGCCAGGGAACAATTCCTCATTGCCAAGATCCCACCCAGCCCTGCCCTCTGGCACTGGCAGCCATTCCCTGGGTGCTGTCCCTCCAGCCCTTGGAAATTGTGTCTCCCCATCCTCACAGGGAACAATTTCTAATCCAAATCTGCCCTCTGTCAGTTTGAAGCCATTCCCTCTTGTCCTGTCCCTCCATGGCTTGTCCGAAGCCCCTCCTTTGGAGCCCCTTTGGGCACAGAAGGAGCTCTGAGGTCTCTCTGGATCCTTCTCCGGACAAACCCCCCCAGCTCTTTCTGCAGGAGCCCACACTCACAGATGTTAATGAAAGGACAAGATCTGTGTGTTCAGTCCAGAAATAAGAGTTGGACAACACTGATTCCTATGTTATAAAGTAAAAGCAGTTCTCCCTTCATCTCCTCATGTAGCCTGTTACTTGCTCTGTGTCTGAGTCCAAAGAGTCGCTTTCCTCAGAGGAAGAGGAGGAGTTTTGCCACTCGTGGAAGTCATTAGAACAAGGTGCTCCCTGCCCACTTCCCGTGTCCTGCAGGCAGCTTTGCCTGCGCATCATGAGCACAGAGCCAGTCCCCTGCATGCCCTGGGGCTGGGGGAGCAGCTGCAGGGCCATGCCCATCCTGCTCCCAGGGTGCCCAGCAGCACCGTCTGCAGGCTGATGGTGAAGCACCCACTGCCCCCCTGGGGCTCACGGCTGTCCCCGCACAGAGGGCTCAGCAGCTCGCTCCCCGTGTCCCTGTCCCCTGCCGGGTGGCCCTGCGGCTCCTGGGGGCTCAGCAGCTGCCGTGTCCCCAGCCTGGCTGCTGCTGTGCTCACAGGTGCTGCCCACTGAGTACTGCTCTGGGCTGCTGGGGGGTGTCACAGCCCCGGGGGACACTGCCCCTGCCCAGCCTGGCCCCGCCTGGTGTAGTCGTGGTCGCGCAGGGCAGTGCTGTCACTGTCACTGCTGTCACTGTCACTGCTGTCACTGTCATCACTGGCACTGCCTCTGCAGCCCCTGGCCTTGCTCTTCACCTCTCTGGGGATGATCTCCACTGAAGCCACAGTTTCTGACATGGACACCCACGGCGAGTAGGCCAACTTCCTGATGCATGCCTGGAAGAGTAAAAGGAATTAAATCAATCAGCCACTTTTGCACACATGCACACAACACCATGAACAAAACCCCAAATAACTTCCAGCCATGAGGCTGTCAAAAAAATGATTCTTTCTGTGCCACACTTTGGGGCTTTTTCTGCAGAGTTCAGGGTATCTAGGCATCCTAGGCTGACTATATGATGCTTTTATCTCCCAAATTTGCCCTAAACCAGGACAAATACAATTGTTCCTTCTTTTTCCATTCCTGAACATCACAGACCCCCCTGAAAGGTTTGAGTGAGAAGGGATCTTGAAAAATCATCACATTCCAATCCCCTGCCCTGGCAGGGACACCTGCCACTGTCCCCAGGGTCCAGCTGGCCTTGGGCACTGCCAGGGATGCAGGGGCAGCCCCAGCTGCTCTGGGCACCCTGTGCCAGGGCCTGCCCACCCTGCCAGGGTGAGCTGAGTCTTGTTGCTCTCCCCAACTCTTGCAGTCACCTCTATCACAGCTGAGCATTTTTCCTGTCCTTTAGAAATTATCTTTTGGAGCAATTTTCACCATTTTAACATCCCAAGCCCTGTCTTCCCTCTGCACTTCAGAGGATTATTCAATATTTGAAGCATTCATCAAGTTGACAATAAAAAATAACCTTAGATATTCCTTAGTAATGTGTTCAGCAATTGTTGGGATGTGAAAGTGACACAGCAAAGGACAGAAACATGTGGAAGAAGTCTTAGAAAAAAGTGATACCCATCTGCCCTGGGTATTTTTGTAGAAAATTAAAATTATTTATGCTGAAAAACCCTACAGAATTAAATGTAAAAGAAGTCAGAGACTGCAAAAAAAAAAAAAAATAGAACAAGCAAGAAAAGATAAAAGATAGAAACAAGAAATCTTGTTATTTGTGATTGAAATTTAGTGGCACAATTATTTGTGAATGAAATTATCCATTTAAATTCAATCTATGGAAATAAAAAACTAGCTGGCTCTGGACTGGCTCCCTCTGTGCTTGATCACAGAGGAAGCCCAAGAGAGATTATTTTATTATTATTAAACAGTGGAACAGCTTCTTCCCCAGTCTCTCCTCACAGGGCAGCTTCTCCAGCCCCCTGCTCACCCCCTGGCCCTGCTCCTCACCCTTTCATGCCCTGTGGGGACCAGAACTGGGTGGAATATTCCTGAATGTTCCCCCTGAGCAGGGTGGGATGATCCTCTCTGTTAGTAACTTGTCACAGAAATAGCAAGAAATGGTTTTGAATATTTGTTCTGAAGATCAGACAAAGCTTAGCAACCTAGAGAGCGTCTCTGACTGAGGTAAAGTACAAATGCAAACATTCTGTGCTCTTACAGAACTTGTACCTAAAGCACAGGACTGGAAATTCCAGCTGTTAAACCTCCTGCTGCCAGCCAGAGAGGGCAGATCTGAGAGCTGTTACATACCAGGGTCTGAGGAAGGGAAAACTTCGGGAAAATAAAGCCTGCTGCATGCACACACTTCAGAACTGCAGCAATGATCAGTGAGACACAGACAGCACCTGCCACTGCAGCTTCATGATACCCTGGAGTGAAAAAATCAAATAAACACACATGGAGGAAGTGTCCCACCACCACATTCCAGATCTCCCAGTCACAACAGCTATCAGGAATCCCCAATAATTTTGGTTAGAAGGGATCTGTGAAAGTCAAAGTCAGAACAACACCAAATCTCAAATTAGCTTCAGGAATTACAAAAGAAGTGACTCCATCTTTCTGCAGAGCTAGTGGAGATCTGTATGGCTCAGGGGATTGCCAAGAGATTTGTTCCCTTAAAGTGCTGGGGTTTTATATTTCACTCCTAAATACCCACAGTGGCTCTCTCTTGGAATGTTTCTCTCTGCCAGTGAGGCCCTAAGGAACAACACCCAGGGAGGGGCTGGAGCTGGCCCAGGGGAGGGATTTAGGTTGGATTTTAGGGCAAGGTTCCTGCCCAGAGGGTGCTGGCACTGGCCAGGCTGCCCAGGGAATGGGCACGGCCCCGAGGCTGCCACAGCTCCAGGAGCCTTTGGCCAGCGCTGCCAGGGATGCCCAGGCTGGGCTGGGTGGGCTCTGGGCAGGGCAGGGCTGGCACTGGGGGGTCCCTGGGGGTCCCTTCCCTCAGGACATTCTGGAATTCTGTGATCATTTGTTTTTTAGGACTGAACTGTAAATGTCCCTACAGCAAAAGAACACAGTGCACACCCAGACCAGCCCCCTGCCCACAGCTGCATTACCTTGCTGAGCCTCTGAGTCTGCAGTGACACATTTCCAGGGGGAGGGGACAGAATTCTTGTTCAGGGAGGCAGTGACCCCCACGGACAGGCAGTAATTCCTGCTGGGATACAACTCCTCAATGACAACACTGAACACCTCTTCGGTGGTTCTCTGCCGTGGCCTCTGCCATGAAAAACAATGGTTTGAAGTCAGTGATGGGCTGAAAGAGCCCCTGCTCCCTCCTCCAGACCTGTCCCACTGCAGGGAAAGGAAGCTCAGATTCTGCTGGTCATGCTCTCTCTTTTTTCCTAAGAAATCTATTTCAGTTTTCTTTTTGCTTCTATCCACATATTTGGTTTTGGGAGCCTGTTAACCATCAGAGCCATTTCACGCCCTCTGTGTTCCTCCTCTAAAGCACAACTATTCCCAAATTTCCCTACCTTATGCTCTCCATCCAGTGATTTCAGGGTGATATCATAATCCAGCTCTTCATAGATATCAATTAAAGACTGCAGCTTCCCATTGGCTCTGAAGTGAGAGGCTGGCAGCTTTATGGTGACGTTGAGGCAGTTTGGACAGGAAGTGACATTCACTTCTGGTGGTCCCAGAATTGCTGTTGGAAAACAAGAGGTAAAAATGATGGAAAAAATACAGTTCTGCTTTACCCAGTACCAATTCCATTTCTGTGATGCACACAGGGCTGGCTCAGCACACTCCAGAGGGGGCCCTGCTGTAAATCCACAAGGCCTTGCAACATTCAACTTCCACGGCCAAAGCATCCTTTCCCACATGGCCAGACTTGAAAGGAAGAGGAATGGAAGGAAGAAGCAGAAAGGGGACAGAGGATTTGCTCCAGCTTCACAGAGATGTGATCTTTGTATCTACATGAGATTAAAGCTGAGGTTAAAGTACAGAAGAGAATCCTGGTATGGTTTGGGTTGGGAAGAACCTCACAGCCCACCCAGTGCCACCCCTGCCATGGCAGGGACACCTGCCACTGTCCCCAGGGTCCAGCCTGGCCTTGGGCACTGCCAGGGATGCAGGGGCAGCCCCAGCTGCTCTGGGCACCCTGTGCCAGGGCCTGCCCACCCTGCCAGGGAACAATTCCTCATTGCCAAGGTCCCATCCAGCCCTGGCAGTGGCAGCCACTCCCCTTTATTATCCTGGCATTCCACCCCTTGTCCAAAGTCCCTCTCGTTTCTCTCGGAGCGCTGCCCCTGCTCTGAGGATGAGGTCTGAGGCAGGCATGCAAATTCCCAGGGAAAATCCCATTTCCTTGCCAGGCTCCCTTCCCTCAAAGCGCTGCATGCCTGAGGAGCCTCCAGGTAAATGGCTTCATTGGGCACTGAGGATCCAAAGAGATCAGGAAATATTTCTGTGCTTTCAGGTTTGTGCACAGCCCTGCCAGCCCGTGCAGTGCCAGCTGTGCCCCACGGGCACCTTGTCCCCAGCCCAGAGCACTCAGTGCCACCTCCAGGGGACACCTGCAGGGATGGGCACTGCAAAGCTCCCTGGGCAGCCCCTGCCAAGGCCTGAGCTCCCTTTCCATGGGCAAATTCCTGCTGCTGGCCCAGCTGAGCCTGCCCTGGCCCAGCCTGAGGCCGTTCCCTCTGCTCCTGTCCCCGTTCCCCGGCTGTCCCCTCTGCAGACAGTGACACGGGGCTCTCGGGCCGCGGTTTCGCTGGGATTTGCAGCGTCCCACTCCCGGCAGGACCGGCCCAGTTTCCCAGCACAGAGCCAATAACGCCGGCGGTGGCCGGGCAGGCTGGTCCCGCTGTCCCCACACGGCTCTCCCGGGGCCGCTCGGTCCCTCACAGCCCCCCGGTCCCTCACAGCCCCCGCGGAGCCGCGCCGGGCTCGGGGCAGCGCGGAGGCACCGCCGCCTCAGGCCCCCTCGCTGCCGCTCCCCACGAGGGCACCGCCGCCCGCCGTGCCCGCGGCCAGGCGGCACCGGGAGCTCGCTCCGTCCCTCCGTTCCTCCCCGGCAGACTCACCGAGGAGCAGGAACCCGCTGCAGAGCGCGGCCCGCAGCGCCGCGGCCATGGCGGCTCCCTCAGCCGCGGCGGGGCGGCCACGCCATGGCAGCGGGAGCGGGGCCGCCCCGGCACCCTGAGCCTTCCGCTTCCCCACAGGGCGGGCACCGGGAGCACCGGCACCCCGAACCTTCCGCTTCCCCACGGGGCGGGCACCGGGAGCACCGGCACCCGAACCTTCCGCTTCCCCACAGGGCGGGCACCAGGAGCCCTGGCACCCCGAACCTTCCGCTTCCCCACAGGGCGGAGCGGGCACCGGGAGCACCGGCACCCCGAACCTTCCGCTTCCACACAGGGCGGAGCGGGCACCGGGAGCACCAGCACCCCGAACCTTCCGCTTCCACACAGGGCGGAGCGGGCACCAGGAGCCCTGGCACCTGCTTTTACTAATAAACTTTAGGTTTGCTGATAAATGAAATTAGACATTGAGAGATGAAAGAAGCAACGGGGAAGAAACCCCCCTAAATTCCGTAAGAATTAAAATGAAAAGGGAGGGTTATACATTAGAGGGGAATCTCTGGTATCAGGTATTTTGGGAAGTCTCTACCTCAGCCAATGGGGAAAACCCCCTACATTCCATAAGAATTAAAAATGAAAAGGGAGGGTTATACATGAGAGGGGAATCTCTGGTATCAGGCATTTTGGGAAGTCCGAACCTCTCAAGTGCCTCAGAAATGGGGAAAGAGAGAAGGGAAATGTGGCCGTGATGCTGGGATAAAAAGGAGGCTGCACTCTCCAAAACATCTGAGAGAGCCCAGGGGAATGCCCCATGGCCTCTCTCTTTATTGGAATAAAGCAAAAGGACTCCTCTGTCTCCTTTTTGGACATAAACCTCTGGTGTTTGTGGATTAATTTTCCTAACATCCCCTCACCCACCAGGGCTGCTCACACCGATTTTAAATGGCTCATTTGGATTTTAAATGTCATAAAAATTTTTTAATATGAATCAGTAATTGTACAAAATTATACAAAAATAAATTCAAGAAGAGTATTAATGCCTCGATCCACTTTTGTCAGCTGAGTGTTCCTGTCTCTGCCCTCATTATTCCACTTGATCAGTGCTCTCTGCACAACTACAGTATCCAGCCAGCAGAACAGGTTTCACAAAAATCCAGTGACAGAGATAAAGAATAAACAAATTGTAAAAGTGGTCTGGTTGGGAGAGCAGCCATCCACTGTGCCAGGTGCTCCCAACCCCAGGGTCCAGCCTGGCCTTGGGCACTGCCAGGGATGCAGGGGCAGCCCCAGCTGCTCTGGGCACCCTGTGCCAGGGCCTGCCCACCCTGCCAGGGAACAATTCCTCATTGCCAAGATGCCATCCAGCCCTGCCCTCTGGCACTGGCAGCCATTCCCTGGCCCTGTCCCTCCAGCCCTTGGAAATTGTGTCTCCCCACCCTCACAGGGAACAATTTCTAATCCAAAACTGCCCTCTGTCAGTTTGAAGCCATTCCCTCTTGTCCTGTCCCTCCATGGCTTGTCCAAAGCCCCTCCTTTGGAGCCCCTTTGGGCACAGAAGGAGCTCTGAGGTCTCTCTGGATCCTTCTCCAGACAAACCCCCCCAGCTCTTTCTGCAGGAGCCCACACTCACAGATGTTAATGAAAGGACAAGATCTGTGTGTTCAGTCCAGAAATAAGAGTTGGACAACACTGATTCCTATGTTATAAAGTAAAAGCAGTTCTCCCTTCATCTCCTCATGTAGCCTGTTACTTGCTCTGTGTCTGAGTCCAAAGAGTCGCTTTCCTCAGAGGAAGAGGAGGAGTTTTGCCACTCGTGGAAGTCATTAGAACAAGGTGCTCCCTGCCCACTTCCCGTGTCCCGCAGCAGCTTTGCCTGCGCATCATGAGCACAGAGCCAGTCCCCTGCATGCCCTGGGGCTGGGGGAGCAGCTGCAGGGCCGTGCCCAGGCTGCTGCTCCAGGGTGCCCAGCAGCACCGTCTGCAGGCTGATGGTGAAGCACCCACTGCCCCCCTGGGGCTCACGGCTGTCCCCGCACAGAGGGCTCAGCAGCTCGCTCCTTGTGTCCCTGTCCCCTGCAGGGTGGCCCTGCGGCTCCTGGGGCTCAGCAGCTGCCGTGTCCCCAGCCTGGCTGCTGCTGTGCTCACAGCTGCTGCCCACTGAGTACTGCTCTGGGCTGCTGGGGGTGTCACAGCCCCGGGGGACACTGCCCCTGCCCAGCCTGGCCCGCCTGGTGTAGTCATGGTCGCGCAGGGCAGTGCTGTCACTGTCACTGCTGTCACTGTCACTGCTGTCACTGTCACTGCTGTCACTGTCATCACTGGCACTGCCTCTGCAGCCCCTGGCCTTGCTCTTCACCTCTCTGGGGATGATCTCCACTGAAGCCACAGTTTCTGACACGGACACCCACGGCGAGTAGGCCAACTTCCTGATGCATGCCTGGAAAAGTAAAAGGAATTAAATAATGCATATGCACACAACACCATGAACAAAACCCCAAATAACTTCCAGCCAGGAGGCTGTCAAAAAAATGATTCCTTCTGTGCCACACTTTGGGCTTTTTCTGCAGAGTTCAGGGTATCTAGGCATCCTAGGCTGACTATATGATGCCTTTATCTCCCAAATTTGCCCTAAACCAGGACAAATACAATTGTTCCTTCTTTTCCATTCCTGAACATCACAGACCCCCTGAAAGGTTTGAGTGAGAAGGGATCTTGAAAAATCATCACATTCCAATCCCCTGCCATGGCAGGGACACCTCCCACTGTCCCCAGGGTCCAGCCTGGCCTTGGGCACTGCCAGGGATGCAGGGGCAGCCCCAGCTGCTGTGGGCACCCTGTGCCAGGGCCTGCCCACCCTGCCAGGGTGAGCTGAGTCTTGTTGCTCTCCCAACTCTTGCAGTCACCTCTATCACAGCTGAGCAATTTTCCTGTCCTTTAGAAATTATCTTTTGGAGCAATTTTCACCATTTTAACATCCCAAGCCCTGTCTTCCCTCCGCACTTCAGAGGATTATTCAATATTTGAAGCATTCATCAAGTTGACAATAAAAAATAAATAAACCTTAGATATTCCTTAGTAATGTGTTCAGCAATTGTTGGGATGTGAAAGTGACACAGCAAAGGACAGAAACATGTGGAAGAAGTCTTAGAAAAAAGTGATACCCATCTGCCCTGGGTATTTTTGTAGAAAATTAAAATTATTTATGCTGAAAAACCCTACAGAATTAAATGTAAAAGAAGTCAGAGACTGCAAAAAAAAAAAAAATAGAACAAGCAAGAAAAGATAAAAGATAGAAACAAGAAATCTTGTTATTTGTGATTGAAATTTAGTGGCACAATTATTTGTGAATGAAATTATCCATTTAAATTCAATCTATGGAAATAAAAAACTAGCTGGCTCTGGACTGGCTCCCTCTGTGCTTGATCACAGAGGAAGCCCAAGAGAGATTATTTTATTATTATTAAACAGTGGAACAGCTTCTTCCCCAGTCTCTCCTCACAGGGCAGCTTCTCCAGCCCCCTGCTCACCCCCTGGCCCTGCTCCTCACCCTTTCATGCCCTGTGGGGACCAGAACTGGGTGGAATATTCCTGAATGTTCCCCCTGAGCAGGGTGGGATGATCCTCTCTGTTAGTAACTTGTCACAGAAATAGCAAGAAATGGTTTTGAATATTTGTTCTGAAGATCAGACAAAGCTTAGCAACCTAGAGAGCGTCTCTGACTGAGGTAAAGTACAAATGCAAACATTCTGTGCTCTTACAGAACTTGTACCTAAAGCACAGGACTGGAAATTCCAGCTGTTAAACCTCCTGCTGCCAGCCAGAGAGGGCAGATCTGAGAGCTGTTACATACCAGGGTCTGAGGAAGGGAAAACTTCGGGAAAATAAAGCCTGCTGCATGCACACACTTCAGAACTGCAGCAATGATCAGTGAGACACAGACAGCACCTGCCACTGCAGCTTCATGATACCCTGGAGTGAAAAAATCAAATAAACACACATGGAGGAAGTGTCCCACCACCACATTCCAGATCTCCCAGTCACAACAGCTATCAGGAATCCCCAATAATTTTGGTTAGAAGGGATCTGTGAAAGTCAAAGTCAGAACAACACCAAATCTCAAATTAGCTTCAGGAATTACAAAAGAAGTGACTCCATCTTTCTGCAGAGCTAGTGGAGATCTGTATGGCTCAGGGGATTGCCAAGAGATTTGTTCCCTTAAAGTGCTGGGGTTTTATATTTCACTCCTAAATACCCACAGTGGCTCTCTCTTGGAATGTTTCTCTCTGCCAGTGAGGCCCTAAGGAACAACACCCAGGGAGGGGCTGGAGCTGGCCCAGGGGAGGGATTTAGGTTGGATTTTAGGGCAAGGTTCCTGCCCAGAGGGTGCTGGCACTGGCCAGGCTGCCCAGGGAATGGGCACGGCCCCGAGGCTGCCACAGCTCCAGGAGCCTTTGGCCAGCGCTGCCAGGGATGCCCAGGCTGGGCTGGGTGGGCTCTGGGCAGGGCAGGGCTGGCACTGGGGGGTCCCTGGGGGTCCCTTCCCTCAGGACATTCTGGAATTCTGTGATCATTTGTTTTTTAGGACTGAACTGTAAATGTCCCTACAGCAAAAGAACACAGTGCACACCCAGACCAGCCCCCTGCCCACAGCTGCATTACCTTGCTGAGCCTCTGAGTCTGCAGTGACACATTTCCAGGGGGAGGGGACAGAATTCTTGTTCAGGGAGGCAGTGACCCCCACGGACAGGCAGTAATTCCTGCTGGGATACAACTCCTCAATGACAACACTGAACACCTCTTCGGTGGTTCTCTGCCGTGGCCTCTGCCATGAAAAACAATGGTTTGAAGTCAGTGATGGGCTGAAAGAGCCCCTGCTCCCTCCTCCAGACCTGTCCCACTGCAGGGAAAGGAAGCTCAGATTCTGCTGGTCATGCTCTCTCTTTTTTCCTAAGAAATCTATTTCAGTTTTCTTTTTGCTTCTATCCACATATTTGGTTTTGGGAGCCTGTTAACCATCAGAGCCATTTCACGCCCTCTGTGTTCCTCCTCTAAAGCACAACTATTCCCAAATTTCCCTACCTTATGCTCTCCATCCAGTGATTTCAGGGTGATATCATAATCCAGCTCTTCATAGATATCAATTAAAGACTGCAGCTTCCCATTGGCTCTGAAGTGAGAGGCTGGCAGCTTTATGGTGACGTTGAGGCAGTTTGGACAGGAAGTGACATTCACTTCTGGTGGTCCCAGAATTGCTGTTGGAAAACAAGAGGTAAAAATGATGGAAAAAATACAGTTCTGCTTTACCCAGTACCAATTCCATTTCTGTGATGCACACAGGGCTGGCTCAGCACACTCCAGAGGGGGCCCTGCTGTAAATCCACAAGGCCTTGCAACATTCAACTTCCACGGCCAAAGCATCCTTTCCCACATGGCCAGACTTGAAAGGAAGAGGAATGGAAGGAAGAAGCAGAAAGGGGACAGAGGATTTGCTCCAGCTTCACAGAGATGTGATCTTTGTATCTACATGAGATTAAAGCTGAGGTTAAAGTACAGAAGAGAATCCTGGTATGGTTTGGGTTGGGAAGAACCTCACAGCCCACCCAGTGCCACCCCTGCCATGGCAGGGACACCTCCCACTGTCCCCAGTGTCCAACCTGGCATTAGGCACTGCCAGGGATGCAGGGCCTGCCAGGGAACAATTCCTCATTGCCAAGATCCATTTAACCCTGCCTCCCTTCAGCTGAAAGCCATTCCCCCTTGTCCTGCCCTTTGTATTAAACCAACTACTGAGGGACTGCAGGGCCCCTCCTCAGGATGTCCTCCTTGAGTTCTCCTTGTCCCATTGTCCCCATTCCCTACAGTGTTCCCTCACTGCTGACTCTGGAAGGGGACACAGCAGCTGCCTGTGCTGAGCTCAGAGGAAACACCATCAGTTCATCCTCCACAGCTCTCCAGCTGCTCCTCAATATCTCTTAGCTCTGTTAGCTCAAAACTCCATTTTAAGCAGAGCCAAGTGAAGCCACCTCTGGCAATAAAGATAAGTATCTTCAGCAGGGAAAAGGGCAGATGGATTGTTTGTCCATCAATCTCTTCCCTACACCTGGTGCAGACCTGGCATTTTTTAACTCAACATTCACTATTTGAACACACAAATACAATGTTCCTCTTTAAGTTATGTGCCTTACACAGTCAAGAGATTTTTACTTGGTGTTTGTCAATGCACAACTGTATTTCCTTTATAATTATAATGTATTTATTTCAAAATCAGAGCCTCATTACTTTATCAGAACTACATATATATGAAACACTACATACAAATAGCCACCAACACAGTCAGTGTGACGTTTACAGCAAAGGTAACAGAACACAATTCAGGATCAGCTGCTAATGAAAACTACAAAAAGAAGAAATGCAGAGACAGAACTTACTCTCAGTGAGTGGCACAAAACGCAGCAGAGAAGAATTGAGCACCTGAGCTCCTCCAACGCTCTGAACAAATACAGAATACTCAGTAGATATGGCCTTGAACTCCTCTGTCAGCTCACAGGAGAGCTGGGCAGTGCCTGAACACTGCTGAGCACTCATCCACTCCTGGCTCCTGCAGGAAAAGAGCAAAAGTCTCAATTCTCTGATGTGAGAAGGCATGGGAGTGTGAGGAAAGCATCTCAAGGGAAAAAAACCTGAGAAAAACTAGGAAAGAAACCAAGAAAAACAGAGAAAAACCTCAGCCTTACTATTTTCAGAGAATCCCTGAGGCTGGCACAGCCCTGCCAGCCCATGCAGTGCCAGCTGTGCCCCATGGGCACCTTGTCCCCAGCCCAGAGCACTCAGTGCCACCTCCAGGGGACACCTGCAGGGATGGGCACTCCATACCTCCCTCCTCTTTGGGTTAATAAACATTAAAAGCAGAATTTGTGCCTCGTTTTGTGTGACTTGCCTGTAGTCTTTGTAGAGTACGTTGTAGGAGGCTGGCACAGCTGGGTCATGTTCTGCCTGCCAGGACAAAATGTGCTGGAAATTGTGGGAGTCCATCTGGAGGTTGTAAGGAAGCCCCTTTCTTTCTAGAAAGGAAAAAAATAACAAAAAAAAAATCCCAACAAACAACTCTGAGCTTTGCAACCATTCCAATAAATAAACAAACCCATTTAGAGCAGCTCAGGATTTGCCCCAAAAAGCAGCCACAGGGGAGAGCTCAGCACAACAGACACAGCAATGCAAAGAGAAATGTAATCCATGCGCACAGTGCTAAATTCTTTCTCCAAAAAGCATGAAGTTCCAAAATGATGATTGGCGAGGATGTGCAAGCTATGAAATGTGTTAGGAAAAGCGTTTTAGAGATGGTAACACTCTTACCAGGCAGGGGGCAAACAGCTGCAGACAGAAAGGTGAGGCACACTGGAAAGTGAAACTCTGTATTAATGCTCCGGTGTATCCACAGGAACTGACTTTTACTGCAAGAACCCATTTGCAACAATTGGGTTCATACCCAGCACTCCCTGGTGGAACTGCCACTTTCTTTCACACCTTCCCAGACTCTCCTACACGTCCCTCCTCCTCCAGAGCCTGGGACAAGTGTCCATGAACCTGGGGCTCCGAGGAGGAGCTGGTTCCTGGATCCCTCCCTGTGAGCTTCAGGAGTCAGCATCAGCAAAACCACCCAAGATGTTCTCCTCAAATCACGTCTCAGAGGACTCTGGCTCTATTTCAAACACCTTCTCAAGCCATCCCAAGAATTTTAGGGCTGAAAATATTCCATCATTGCTTGACTGATCCTCATAGATCCCAGCAGGGTTTGGGTTGGGAGGGACCTTAAAGAACACCCAGTGCCACCCCTGCCATGGCAGGGACACCTCCCACTGTCCCAGGCTGCTCCAGCCTTGGGCACTGCCAGGGATGCAGGGGCAGCCCCAGCTTCCCTGGGCAATCCTGCCATTCCAGAGGTTCCTCCATCTTCCTGTAAAACCTCCCCAGGAGCCTGTGATCCACCCTGGCTCTCACTGCATCCAGGATTCTTTTCCTTGTCCAACCCAGCTCTTCATTGCTCCCATCTTTTCAACACAGTGCTTCAAAACATTTGAAGTTTTTGTTCTGACTCCTCTAATTTTTTTTTCTCAAGACCTTTCAGCCTCCCTTTTGCTTTGAGTGCAACAAAGAGCAACTTCCTGTTCTTGTTTCAAAGCATTTTGTGGTCATGCCTCTGACTCAGGAGAGAGATGCTGACTCCCACACCCAGTTGGCCAAAGCAGTCACTACTTTAATTCCAAACAGATTTCTTCTCTGTTTTACATAAATTCCTTGGAAAAATCTGGAGAGTCCGTTCCTTATCTTCCCTAAAACTCTCTTTTGTCTTGACCTGTTGTGTTAAAAAGATGTGCCACAGTCAGCATGACTGTGAAAAGAGAAGAGAAATCTGGGCCTTGAATTAGAAAATTCAAACAATCTTTATGGAGATTCATAAATAATGGGTTTAACTGCAGCTAAATGGAGAACAATGGATTTCTTACCAGCTAGGAAATCACCCATTTGGAAAAAAACATCCAGTGGGGAGAAATAAAGCAATATTTTAACTATTATTATTATTATCTGAACACAAGCTCAGATTTGTAATAAATCATGTCTGCTGAATTACTCCTGCATTCCAGTTAGCATTATTTGATTTTTCAATGTCTCTTCTCCATCCAAACCAAATTCCTTTCAGTTCAGAGCTCCAACTGCCTCTGAACTTTGTTTCAACAAACAAGTTCAGCAAAGGAAGTTGAACAGTTGCAAAACTGTTTGTGTTACACTCTTACAAAGGAGACACGGCCAAGACAAATATCAGAGAACAAGTAACTGGGGACGTCCAGCCTGGGGAATAGGGATGGTCTGGAAGCTGCATGGGAAATCCTCTGCAGCATCTTTGAGTTTCTACCACCCTGGCAGTGCCCAAGGCCAGGCTGGACACTGGGGCTGGAGCAGCCTGGGACAGGGGAGGTGTCCCTGCCATGGCAGGGGTGGCACTGGGTGTTCTTTAAGGTCCCTCCCACCCCAAACCAGTCAGGGGTTCTGGGATGATGATCTGACCCTTTTTACAGAATGAAAGGATCCTAACAAATCCCCTTCTCACAACCAGTACAGCTCAGCCAAACTGAGCTTGTTTCACCTGCTAATCCAGAAACTGAGGAGGGCCAGAAAAACTCAGAATAAAAAATAAAAACCCTCTCATGTAACTGAGAGTTCCTGGATGTGCAGGGAGGCAGAATCATGGGATGGAATGGCCTTGAAGGGACCTTAAAGCCCACTCTGGGGCCAGAGTCACCAGTTCAGGCATGGAGGGATCAGGCATGAATCCCAGAAAGTCTGGGTTGGGAGGGATCCTAAATCCACCCAGAGCCACCCCTGCCCTGGCAGGGACACCTGCCACTGTCCCCAGGGTCCAGCCTGGCCTTGGGCACTGCCAGGGATGCAGGGGCAGCCCCAGCTGCTCTGGGCACCCTGTGCCAGGGCCTGCCCACCCTGCCAGGGAACAATTCCTCATTGCCAAGATCCCACCCAGCCCTGCCCTCTGGCACTGGCAGCCATTCCCTGGGTGCTGTCCCTGCAGGCCTTGTCCCCAGTCCCTCTGCAGCTCTCCTGGAGCCCCTTCAGGCCCTGCCAGGGGCTCTGAGCTCTCCCTGCAGCTTCTCCTCTCCAGGTGAGCACCCCCAGCTCTCCCAGCCTGGCTCCAGCCCTGCTCATGCTTTATGCACAGAATGGGGCACGCAGGGGTAACACCAGAGATCCTAACTCTGGGAATGACTCCAGGGAGAGTTCTACAACACCAGGATGGTCTCTTACTTCATTAACTCAGCAGGACTATTAATGAATTAAGGAGCCTCCTGCAGTGCTGCTCTCTACCCCAAAGGTTCAGGTACTTACCAAGCTGATAGAGAGGCATTGGCACATCCATTGGGGCTCCCATGGAGATTAACAACCAAAGCTCTCTGCTTGCAAAAGGAACATTTTGCTTCTGCTCCTACAAACGCATGAAAAACAAGCACATTTTACTACATGATCACAGTAAATTGCCTTAGTAAATCACTTTTAGCTAAGCCAAGGTGTCTGTCCAGAGTTGTTTTACCCTCTGCAGAGTCTGAGGGAGGGCAGTGGTACTGATACAGTTACTGGGGGAGGCACTGATCTTTATCATTTTATGGCAATTTTGGTCCATTTCCATGGCAACAGCACTTTCCTTTTTCCACGTGGAATGGGCTCCTACCACTTCAAATAAAGCAAAAATCACTGCATAATTATTTATATTAACTTTGCATTTAGATAGTATCTGAAAATTCAATGCCACTCACTCCAACTTCATTAATACAATGAAAACAAACTTTGCTTGGCTTTGTTTGAAAGAAACTCATCACCATTGTAGGAATGGTTTCCAAAAAGGGAAAAGATCAACAGAGCACTTAGAAAAAAATTAATTACAAAGAAGTTATGAAGTTTGTTACAATTTTTAATGCATAAGATCTATTAAAATAATCCTTCTCTTCACTGTTATTTTTTACTCTATTTAACATCCCCATAATATTAACATCCACAGGACCTGGTTTTGAGTTGGCTGGGCAAAGGTGTATCTATTTCTAAAGAACCTTCCCCTCAGCTTTAACAAAAATTAACTGCTATTTAATTTAACATTATTTGCAAACACAACTGGAATTATTTGCTCTGCAAAACAACCAGTTTAAAAGCACGTCAGAGCATGCTCTGTATATGAATATATGAATATATAACCCTGTATATTCATATATTAACACAGGATAGAAGTCATCTGTTACAGTCAGGTGAACTAAACCCCTTTATGTGAGCAGTCAGACTCCCTGTGCTCAGAGTGCAGGAAGCCACTGGGTCAGTGTCAGGAACTTGGATCTGTGCAAGTGACAGTCCCACAGGCTCAGGGAATGCTCCCTTCCCCTCACTCTGTTCACTCACTCAAGCAGAATTCATTCCAAAGAGCAGCTGCACCTGCAGGCTGGGACTTTCCAGGCTGTTCAAAGTGTTCCCTTCAGGAGAAGGCCCTGGGGATGCTGCATTCCCTTGGTAAATGATTTCCTTTTCCTGCTAACCCCTGCAGCTGCCCCCAGGGATGTGCTGTGTGTACCTGGGATCCTGGCTGGCCATGCTGCAGGGACAGCACTGGGAACAATCCCACTCTGGGAATCACAGCAGGCTCCCAACTGCCTCTGCCTGCTGAGCAAAGGAGTCTCCCACATGAGGCACACCCAGAGCCAGGTGATTTGTCCAGCACCTTCCACTGCCTGAGAAAATGTGATAAAATGTGCTCATCTCCAGGATTCCACAGCTGTCTAAAGCTGGATGTCCTCTGCAGATCTATCACTGCCAGGGAGATTCCAGGGGAAAACCATTTCTGTCAGAACTCTGGTGAGCTTTGGTTACTCCTCCTCTTCAGAGCTGCAGCAATCCCTGTGGAGAGGCCACAGAGAGAGCAGTGAGTGCAGCCCTGAGGCCAGGCTGTGCCCTCAGGAGATCCCTGGGAGCTGCCTGGAGCCCCAGGGCTCCCGTGGCACAGGGGACACTGCACAGCACCCACAGCTGCAGCCCATGGGACCCCACACTGCCTGGGGGGACCCTAAATCCACCCAGTGCCACCCCTGCCCTGGCAGGGACACCTCCCACTGTCCCCAGGGTCCAGCCTGGCCTTGGGCACTGCCAGGGATGCAGGGGCAGCCCCAGCTGCTCTGGGCACCCTGTGCCAGGGCCTGCCCACCCTGCCAGGGAACAATTCCTCATTGCCAAGATGCCACCCAGCCCTGCCCTCTGGCACTGGCAGCCATTCCCTGGGTGCTGTCCCTGCAGGCCTTGTCCCCAGTCCCTCTGCAGCTCTCCTGGAGCCCCTTCAGGCCCTGCCAGGGGCTCTGAGCTCTCCCTGCAGCTTCTCCTCTCCAGGTGAGCACCCCCAGCTCTCCCAGCCCGGCCCCAGCCCTGGGATCAGTTTAGTGGCTCTCAGGTTCAGGTTGGATGGGGCTATATTTGCTTCCAATCAGAAAAGAAAGAAAAAAAAGCAGCTTTGACATTTTGAAAGTCAGTGGCTCATATTTCAGAAAAGCTCTCCCCCAGTTCTCTGAAAGAAGCAGATGGTCTATTTACTTACATAAACCAGCTTAGGGGAATACTGAGAGAGGCAGAGAGGCTGACTGACAGCAGGGAACTGCAGAGGAACATCCTGAGCCTGCACAGGGACCTCTGAGCCCACCCAGCCCAGCCCTGCCCAGGCAGGGTCACTGCAGCAGCGACACAGGAACGTGTCCAGGGGGTTGGGATGTCTCCAGAGAGGGAGACTCCAGCCCCTGCCTGGGCAGCTGTTCCAGGGCTCTGCCCCTCCAGGGAAGGAAGCTCCTCCTCAGGCTGGGCTGGAATTGTTGTGTTTTAGTTCCTGGCCATTGCTCCTTGTCCTGCCACTGGCACCAGTGAGCAGAGTCTGGCACCATCCTGACACCCCTGGAGCCCTTTAAAATCCTGAATCCTCCTGAGCCAGGGAGCCACACTGTGCCTGTAGCATTATTCCCACCCTCGACTGCTGGGAGACTTTGGATAAATATGGAAATCACTTAACCTCCATAAGCCAAGGCCATTACCAACAGCCCTTATCCCATGGGCTGCCACAGTGCTGGGACAGGAGCAGAGGGAACGGCCTCAGGCTGGGCCAGGGCAGGCTCAGCTGGGCCAGCAGCAGGAATTTGCCCATGGAAAGGGAGCTCAGGCCTTGGCAGGGGCTGCCCAGGGAGCTTTGCAGGGCCCATCCCTGCAGGTGTCCCCTGGAGGTGGCACCGAGTGCTCTGGGCTGGGGACAAGGTACCCGTGGGGCACAGCTGGCACTGCATGGGCTGGCAGGGCTGTGACAGCCCCGGGGATCTGGGACACAGCAAACCACGCGTGGGACAAGGGGCGCTGCGAGAGCCCTCGGCAGCCGCTGTTCCTGCCAGCCCTCGGCCCTCGGTGCGATCCCCACACCAAACAAACCCACCCCAGGCACCTCCCGGGCCACGGCCGGGGCCAATGCAGCGAGCGGGACGCTGCCGAGGGCGAACCCGGCGGGTTCTGGGGCTCCGTGTGCGGTTCTGGGGGCTCCACAAGGGCCCGGGCCCCACACGGCACCAGCAGAGCCCCCCAGGAACGCCCGGGCAGCGGCCCAGACCGCTCCCCTCGGCCGGGGGAAGGAGCGCGGCCCCCTCCCCTCAGGGATCCGTTCCATCGGCAGCGGGGGGACACGGCACCGCACACACCGCCACCTGCCAGCCGTACCTCGCGACGGGGAACCCCCAGAGGCTCCGCTCCGGCTCCTCATCGCTGCTGACCGCTTCTATCGCCCCTTACCAACGCGACCGACCCCCATCGATGCCCGCACTGCCGCCCGCGCCGCCGCCAAGCGGAAAATGGCGGCAGGGACGGCGCCCCCCCCCCCCCGGCCACGCCCAAAAATGACCAGACCACGCCCCCATTCAGTCAAACCACGCCCCAATCACTCACATGCCACGCCTTCATCTCACAAGCCCCGCCCCCTCCCCTCAGGCCCCGCCCAGCGGCGCCTTGGCGGCGCTCCCTGAGGGCGCCGCTCTCCCCGCGCTCGTGGAAAGCCCTTTGCTGCCTTTAGTTCGGTTCCTGCCTTTATTTCCGTTCCTGCCTTTATTTCAGTTTCTGCCTTTATTTCCGTTCCTGCCTTATTTTATCTCCGTTATCTCGATCACTCGTCCGGGCCCGCTCCTCCCCCGGCTCTGCGGTGTTCGCTGAGCGAGAAAGCTGCGGCAGCGGTGGCTGATCCCCTGCCGCGGTTACAGAGGCAGAGTCACTCAAGGTTTGGGTTGGGAGGGACCTTAAATCCCACCCAGTGCCACCCCTGCCATGGCAGTGACACGTTCCACTGTCCCGCTCCAAGCCCCGATGCCAACCTGGCCTTGGGCACTGCCAGGGATGCAGGGCAGGCCCTGCGGGTCCTGGTCCGTGGGCAGCGGGATCGGAGTCAGCCGCGCCCTGGAGCCAGGAGGGACATCCCTGTCCTGGGGACACCATCACTGCCCAGAGGGAAGGGGTGAAAAACGCCAGTCACTTGTTTTTAGAATGTTAGAAGTTTAATTGTAATAAAATGGTTATAAAAATAGCAATCTAATTAGAGTAGTAATAATTTGGACAATTTGGATTAGGACAATATGAGACAATAAAAACAAAGAGTTACAGACAGCCCGGGTACCTTTTCTGGGCAGCACAAGCCCAAAAAAGGACCCACTGTTAACAGAGGATTAACCCTTAAAAACAATAACCTGTTCCATATTCATACACCTCACACATGATGCATAAATTCCATTCAAACCCAGGATTCTGTCTGGGCAGTGTCAGCTTCTTCCTCTGAATCCTGAGGGTGTCTCCAGGGCTGAGCGAGGCAGGAAGAAGTTCATTTCTTCTGATAATGGAGCAATAAATTCTCTTTCTCTGAAAGATTCGGGTGTCCTGTGGCTGCTATCTCACTGTGAGTCCTTTCTTTAAAAAGTATCTTACATAGCATAATTTCTATTTTAACATTTTGTTATAACCTAAAACTATATTTAACACACTACTTAAGAGAATTAATACAGCATTAATTTCTAACACAACACATAATATTCATTTGAATATTTGCCAAAAGCCAATCATAAAATACCCATTTGTCACAGAAGGGATTGTCCCGCTCTGCTCTGGGCTGGGGCAGCCTCACCTCCAGTGCTGGGACAGGTCTGGGTGTCCCAATGAAAGATCAGAAGCTGTTGGGAAGGGTCCAGAGGAGGCTGGGGAAGGGTCAGGAGGGGCCCCCGAGGTGCCCTGGGCAGCCCAGCCTGGAGCAGCCTGAGCTCAGAGCTCCCCGGGGCTGCAGCTCCTCCCGAGGGGCAGCGCAGGGACAGCTCCGAGCTCTGCTCTGGGACAGGGACAGCACCAGGGAGCGCCTGGGGCTGGGCCAGGCCAGCTCAGGCTGCAGAGCAGGGCAAGGTTCCTGCCCAGAGGGTGCTGGCACTGCCCAGGCTGCCCAGGGAATGGGCACGGCCCCGAGGCTGCCACAGCTCCAGGAGCCTTTGGCCAGCGCTGCCAGGGATGCCCAGGCTGGGCTGGGTGGGCTCTGGGCAGGGCAGGGCTGGCACTGGGGGATCCCTGTTGGTCATTCCCGCTCAGGACATTCTGGGATTCTCTGATTCACTGTCCGCGCCCTCCCAGGGTGGAGCAGAACTCCCGATGCCAGTTCTACTGTCTCTGACTCCTACCCTTTTACAGCTTTCCCTAAACCCTCTAATTTTAAAGCTTCCCACATTCCTGATTCCCAAGATCCCACCCAGCCCTGCCCTCTGTCACTGGCAGCCATTCCCTGGCTCCTGTCACTCCAGGCCTTGTCCCCAGTCCCTCTG
Organism: Calcarius lapponicus; assembly: GCA_039654755.1. Classification (NCBI taxonomy): domain Eukaryota; kingdom Metazoa; phylum Chordata; class Aves; order Passeriformes; family Fringillidae; genus Calcarius; species Calcarius lapponicus. The sequence goes on from CM077462.1 coordinate 112,291,491, forward strand.
CAGCTCTCCTGGAGCCCCTTCAGGGCTCATTGCCCCCGGGGCATCCCAGGGGTGCATCCCCAGCCCAGGCTGTGCTGTCCCTCCCAGGGCTGCTCCCTGCCCTGCCAGGGTGCCTGAGGAGCAGCTCAGGCCATGGCAGTGCCCTGCAGAGCTCCCTGGGCAGGGCAGGAGGTGTTTGGGGAAACAGCTGAAATGCTGAATTTCCTGCTCTCTGCAGCCTCTGCCCTCTGTTTCTCTGTTGCAAAACAAAGTTAGAGAAAACGACCCGGAGAGTTCACTGTGATTTCCCTGGCACAGCGAATCCAGTCTGATTTAAAACCTGGAATTGTGGAATTGGTTTGGCTGGGAGGGAGAGCTCACTTCATTCCGTGCCATGAGCAGGGAGCCTCCCCTCTGCTCTCAGCAGAGAGGGTTTGCTCTTTCTGCAGGGCAGTGGCACAAACATTTCCTTCTGTGCTGTAGTGTCTGATGTCGGAATTTGGTGCAGACATGTGATTTCTGCGGAGAACCTCTTCTTGCACAGCCTGAAACATCCTGTTTTCTGCTGCTCCTCCGCCACACGGTGTGGTAGAAGAGCAGTGCGTTGTCTGTGGTCTGGGGATTTCAGCTTGCAGAATAATTGCCACAGTACTTGGTAAAAGTGGCCCTTTTCAAAGAAACAGAGAATAAAAAAAACCCCTCTATTTATATTTTTGCTGTCTTGATTTTTTCTGTGTGGACTCTTCTGAAACTTCAGTGCATTCAAAACTAGGAGGGACTGCTCCTTCCCTCTAATTTTTTTTTTAATTTATGTACAGTCCTATTTATTTTTCTTTTTTGCATGTTCGTGTTTTGCAATCTTGGATCAGAAAGAAATAAAAAATGTGCAAGATTTTGAGAAGTATTTCTCTAAGTTTTCCCAATTAAAAAAACTGGAATGTGTCTTTTTTGGCCGGAAGGTGATGCTGTTTCTCTAGGAAAAACTACTGGAAAAGCCATTGGGAAGTCTGGTGGGAAATACTTGAGTTAAAATTCAGTATACACCGATTTATGCTCTTTGTCTTGGCAAGTTTTCATCAACCCTTTGGAAGATTGAGTTCTGTATGAGCAGAACTCAACTCATTTTATTAAACCTCCCAGTGTGTCATGGATCAGCATACTCAAAATAAAATCCAGTAATTAATTTTAAAAAAATTATTATTATTATTATTTTTAATGCACACCCTTCCTGTGTGGTGCTGGCCCTGTGCTCTGCCGTGCTGCCAGGTTTGTGGTGGCCCAGTTGTGCTTTCTGTCCCCACAAAAGCTGCTTTTACTTGTTTGTTTTGAGGGATTTCCTGTGCAAGGCTGCAGCCGCAGCAGCTCTGTGCTGTTTCTCCAGAAGATGACTCATCCCTGTCCCTTTCTGCACCTCTGGGCTTTGTCTCCAGCTCTGACACTGAGCACATTTCTGCTCCCTTGGTTGGCTCAGAAACCTGGTGAGACCCTTCTGTGTGCTGAGAACCCTTTTGTTTTGGGCAGGGTTGTTTGAAATCCTTCCCAGGCTCAGGTTCCTCCCTGGCAGGGTGGGCAGGCCCTGGCACAGGGTGCCCAGAGCAGCTGGGGCTGCCCCTGCATCCCTGGCAGTGCCCAAGGCCAGGCTGGACCCTGGGGTGATGCCTTGGGAAGGCTGACCTGGAACAGAGGGTGGACAGAGGTGAAGAATAAAGTAGAGATAAATTAAAAGGCCTCCATGTGTGGAAGAGCTTTTACAGTGACTTCTCTGAGGAGAGAGAAGTTTTTGATCCATGTTCACCCCTGAAAGAATTTCCTACCAAGGTCACTGACACAGAAACCAAGAAAGAAAGAAGGAGAAATAAGAGAAACCTGAGAAACCTTCAGCTGCCCATTCCAATGAGCACTTTGTTGGTATCTCATGACCAATGAGTAAAGTGTAAACTCCTGAGCTTTGTAAGAATGTATAAAAAGCATCCATGCTAAAATAAAAAGTTTGAAGCCTTCTGAAAATGGAGTGTGTGGCTTTGTATTGTCTCTGTATCAATTACAACATCCACAGACCCACCTTGGGCAGCACCAGAGCCCAGCCAGGGCTGCACCCAAGATGAACCAAAATGGCCCCAAAATGCACGGCCGGGCACGGGGTCTCTCCCTGGGATCAGTTCTGCTCCATTTGCACCTTGCAGTTCATTGTCCCATCCCAGCTTTAGCCCAGGCACTCCCACCCTGCTTGTTTTTCTCTCTCCAGCCCACGGGGTTTGTGCTCTTGGGCTGAGATTGGGATCATTTGTCCTTGGTGCCCAGCTGGAGCAGGAATTGTTTTGTCTCCCTGCTCTGTGCACAGAGCTCACCATCCCATAATGTGAACCCAGACCCACACACTAAAGCAGCACAGAACCTGAAAAATAGAGAAGCCAAACCTGAGGCATCATTTCCCCCCTTGGGAGGCTTGACAAAGCCTTTACCTTGTCAAGTCTCTATTCTAAATATTAATAATAGGTATTTAATAACAAATAAGTATCTAACAATAGTAAACAACTAACAATAATAAACATCTAACAAGACATAAATATCTAACTGTAAATAAATACCTAATACTAGATAAATATCTAACAGTAAATATCTAATGCTAGATAAAGTTCTAACCACAGAAAATAGCTCACAGCACTAAGGACTCTGGGACAGTGGAAGGTGTCCCTGCCCATGGCAGGGGTGGAATGAAATCATTAAATGATCATTGAGTTCCCTCCAACCCAAAATATTCTACATTTCTATGATTCCATGACTCTTTAACCCAAATTCTGTGTGAGTTTGTGGCACCTCAGTGAAGCCAATGAAGCTCTCAGGGTTTGCAGTCAGGGGGGCAGAATAATGATTTATACTCATTAAAAACCAGCACGGAGCTAAAAGACCATCAAGTGCTTTCTAGGGCTGCTAAAAACTCATAACTGCTCTGGGTTTTTTTCTGATTACTCTGTTTTAGAGTAACTTTAATCATTGCTGGTAAAGAGCTGCAGGAACTGCACAATCCTGGCTATGACACATCATTCCCTGGGTGGCACTGCTGGAACTGAGAATTTCAGATTTTTACTGAGAATTCCAGACTTTCTGTGCTGACAAGCACTGACCCCCAAGACAACACTGACCTGAGGCCCTGGAGAAGCTTCCAGAATGGAATGATAGAACTGGGATTGTGGGTGTGGAGTTTGAACAGAAGTGTGTGAGATCACAGGGTGGGAAACTCAGAGTGTTATAGATACAATATGTAGATATTATAATATTGGCTTTTTGCAAATATTAAAATGGATTTGATTTTATATGTTTGATGTTAAAGGAACTTTGTTATGAATATATAATTTTTATTTCTGTTATTTATTAAGCTTGGCCATAGTAATGAAATAGCAATGCTTGTATTGAAATGTCTACTTAGATGAGATAGCATCCAATAAACAAAAAATGAGAACACCTGCTACAAATATGCTAACTATTAACACTCACCATCTAAAGACAGTGCAGACTAAGGCCTAGAAACTGGAAGTGACAAGAATAGACTAAAACTACAACCAAAAAAAAAAAAAAAAGCATATTCTAAAAAGGCAGACCTAAAGAGGAGATATCCTAAACAACCCTTGAAACATGTAAACTAGGTTGGAGAAAAAGTTTACTATACATAAAATCTATAAATATACAGCAGGCTAATATAATGAGAAAAGTATTTAAGGAATATCCCCAAAATACCAGTGTGCTCTTGGCTAGGTGCCAAAATACACCTGGCTGTAACAACCTTTGCTCCATGGCCCTTATCTCCTGTTATCCTTTATTAAACTCTTTAATTTTCACAAGAGAGTGAACGTGGTTTTCACATGGAGTTTAAGGGTTTAGAATCCAGTAATAGATATATAATAATGTACTGTTAGAATACAGTAATAGATAGAAACCAAGATTCAGGTTTTAGGGTGGAGGCTGCTCCTTCTTCTTCACTTTCTTCTCCTTCTTCTCCATGGGTTTGGATGGTTTTGTGTCATTGGATAAAAGAGTCCCCATTGCAGGCACGGGTGGTTGGTTATTGGCTTAAAAGTGAAAATAATTTAGGTGTAATTTCTTAATTGGACAGTTTATTATTATTATTATTTTTAAAGGCCTTAAAAGGCCTTGTAGAGAGAGCCAGGGCTCCATTTTTAGTTTGTTGGAGTGAAGTGCTGCAGAACTCAGGGTTTGTGAGACTGTGACAGAGATAAGAACTGACAAACACCTGAGTGCCAACAAGAAATTCTGTCTCACACATTTAATCCCAACCCTGGCAAAAAGAAGTTAAGGCTCCACATGGCCCCAGTGGTTTCCAGGGCTCTCAGACAAATATAAACACAGGAACATGCAACCAGTGCTCCCCAGAGCAGATCCTGCCCCAGCTGGGATCTCACAGCCTCTGGGCCTCAAATCCCCCCGGGTTAATCAATATGGATGGCAGTGGTTCTCAGTGCACACACCAGATGAAATAACAATTTCGAGTTCTCCTGCTCTGCTCTGCCTCCTCACTCGGGTGGAGCACAGAAATAGCAGAATGATACAGCAGTGCTGCTGGAGCAGCTGGATTTGTTTTGTTCCGTAAGAGAACGTGGGACATTAATTTGTAGAAAAATAGAAAAATATTGTAGAAAGTCAAAAAAGAACTTAATCTGAAAGAGTCCATAGGGAGGAGGATGCTGGAAAATCACAGCCACCTTGGTGTGGGGGACATGTGAAGACTGGGCCTCAGGGGGGTTTATTTATATTTTCCCTGCTGTAAACTTCTGGGAAGCTGGTGGATTTCCAGTCCTGGGAAGTTTTTCCTCAGGATTTGACAGACTGACATGGAATGCACATGAACCAGCCCATGGAGGCTGAATAAAGGGGGATGGAATTTCAGAATTTCAGTGTTCCTGCAGCCCCACAAGCATTTGCTTTATCTTACAGGAACAGCCTCAGTGAAATAAATGAGATTATCGAATGAGAGTGAGTCAAGGGGCTTGGAATGGCAGAGAAAGGGTAGAGAAAGGTGCAGAAGGGGTGGAGAACTTTAATTTCCAGTGGGAATTTCAGCCTCCAGGAGCTGCTGGGCTCTGGATTTCTGCTCTCCTGGTCTCTGGCTGCTCCTGTTCCGTTTGGGGCTGGGCTGAGCTTTGGGCCCCACAGGAGTTTGAGCAGAAGGGAAATGAGCTGTGAGCAGGGCCCTGTCAGAACCCCAGAATTCCAGAATCCAGGTGGGGAGAGCCCCTCAGGATCCTGTGAGCACAGATTTAATTTCTGTGGACACAGGTTTCATTTCTGTGGGCACAGATTTCATTTATGTGGGCACAGGTTTCATTCCTGTGGGCACAGATTTCATTCCTGGTGGGCACAGATTTCATTTCTGTGAGGACAGATTTCATTTCTATGGGCACAGGTTTCATTTATGTGGGCACAGATTTCATTCCTGTGGGCACAGATTTCACTTCTGTGGGCACAGATTTCATTTCTGTGGGCACAGATTTCATTTCTATGGGCACAGGTTTAATTTCTGTGGGCACAGATTTCATTTCTGTGGGCACAGATTTCATTTCTATGGGCACAGGTTTAATTTCTGTGGGCACAGATTTCATTTCTGTGGGCACAGATTTCACTTCTGGTGGGCACAGGTTTAATTTCTGTGGGCACAGATTTCATTTCTGTGAGCACAGATTTCATTTCTCTGGGCACAGGTTTCATTTCTATGGGCAAAGGTTTAATTTCTCTGGCACAGATTTCATTTCTATGGGCACAGGTTTAATTTCTGTAGGCACAGGTTTCATTCATGTGGACACAGGTTTAATTTCTCTGGGCACAGATTTCATTTCTGTGGGCACAGATTTCATTTCTGGTGAGCACAGATTTCATTTATGTGGGCACAGATTTCACTTCTGGTGGGCACAGATTTCATTCCTGTGGGCACAGATTTCATTTCTGTGGGCACAGTTGTCATTTATGTGGGCACATATTTAATTTCTGTGGGCATCTCCATCCTGGTAGTGGAACAGGAACCCTGAGCTGTGCCCTCCCTCGATGCTCTCCTGGCTGTAAATAACCAGTAATGGCACAGCAGAGCCCATTTTTTTCCTGAGGAAATCGTTGTTAATATTCTAATAATGTCATTAACAAGGCCATTTGCAGCTCAGCTGGCAGCAAACTGCTGCCCTCGTCCCTCCCTCCCTGGGATGGGAATCTCCAGCTTGCCATGGAGGTGAATTTCTGTCAGCCCTGCAATGGGAATTCCAGGAGAGAATGGGAATGGGGATGGGGATGGGGATGGGGATGGGGACGGGATGGGATGGGATGGGATGGGATGGGATGGGATAGGATGGGATCTCCTCTCCAGCCACCTTTTCCCTGGAGACCTCTGCAGTCACTCTGGGATGTTGCATTTTATGTGGTTTTTTGGGCTTTTTTTTTGGTGTGGTTTTTTTTTTGGTGGTTTTTTTTTGTTGTTGTTTTGTTTTTGTTTTGTTGGGTTTTTTTGTTTTTATTTTTTTTTTTTGTTTGTTTGTTTTTTTTTTGTTGTTGCTTTTTTTTGTTTGCCTGTTTGTTTTTGTTTTTTGTTTTTTGTTTTTTGTTTTTGTTTGTTTGTTTATTTTTGTTTTTTAGTTTCTTTGGGAGTTTTTGTTTGTTTGTTTGTTTTTTTGTTTTGGTGGGGTTTTTGTTGGATTTTTTGGTGTTATTTTGGTTTTTTGGGGTTTTTTTGTGGGTTTTTTTTTTGTTGTTGTGGGTTTTTTGGGGGGTTTGTTGTTGTTTTTTTGGGTGTTTTTTGTTTTGTTTTATTTTGGTTTTGGGGTTTTTTGGTTTTTTTGGGGGTTTTTTTTGTTTGTTTTTTGTGGTTTTTTGTTGGTTTTTCTGGTGTTATTTTGATTTTCCAGGGGTTTTTTTTTGGTTTTTTGTGGGTTTTTTGTTGCGTTTTTGTTGTTGTTGTTGTTGTTGTTGTTGCAGGTTTTTTGTTGGTTTTTGGGGTTTTTTGGTTTTGTTTTTTGGGTTTTTTTTGTTGTTGTTTTGGTTTTTTTGGTTTTTTGGTTTTTTTGTTTTGGTTTTTTGTGGGTTTTTGTTGTGGTTTTTTGGTGTTATTTTGTTTTTTGGGGTTTTTTGTTGTTGTGGGTTTTTGGGGTTTTTTATTTGTTTGGTTTTGTTTGGTTTTATTTTTGTTTTGGTTTTGGTTTTTCGGGGGGGTGGTGGTTTTTTTGGATGTTTTTCTTGCTTTTGGTTTTGCTTGGTTTTGGTTTTTATTGCTCTCTGTATTGCTGCAGCTCATTAACCCTTCATTCCTCCCCCCAGATCTGAGCTCTTTGCTGTCCTTTTTAGCCTTGTAGCCTCCCATGCTTGTGGGGAGCAGCAAAACCCCACTGCAGCAGGGTTTGCCGGTTTCCCCTTCCCCTGTGTGTGGTTTTTTGCCAGAGGGAGCATTTTGGCCGCAGCAGCACCCAGAGTGCTCTGGCCATGGCACTCAGTGGCTGCAACAATCCAGAGAGTGACCTGGGAATTTCACCTTCCCCTTTTTTAGCAGAAAAGGGTGAATACTCACAGGCCTCGAGTGGAAAATCATTGTTTAGCCTGATCCCCACTCTTTATTTTGAGGGAATACCGCAGAGTTTTGCCAGAAGATGGCAACTGGAAGCACTCATGGTAAAACTCCTCCTTTAATTTTACAATCTGAAACACCTCCTCAGAAAAGGATTTATTGTAGTGGGGACATGTTGTTAATTATCATTAGACCCCTGCTTTTGATTAATGCTGCTAATTAGTTTCTGCCCTTGACTTTTTCCAATTAAGGAGGGGGTGCCTTGGTGCTGAGCACGTGGGCAGATTCCCTAATTAGAGGAGAGGAGCTCTCTTGGTAGGTGATGATTGGAACTTTCAGGAGTTGCTGGAGGGAGGTTTTAGGGTTCAACAGGAGGTTCACAGAGCAGGTATTCCTATATAAATTCTGAGATACGGAATGTTGATTCAGAAATGCCATGGAATAGGATAGATATTGTTGAGAGAGAAATGAAGTTAAAAAAAAAAGTTTTAAAGGATGGTCTTACAAATAAGAGTAGATACTTTGGAGAAATAGAACTATGAAAGATTTGTTGTAGTGGGACCCATGAGGTCATCTACAATATATGTATAATATTAAATATGTATAATATACATATATGTACATATAGTACATATATATGTACTATATACATCGTTTTATATTATTAACTTATATTAAGTTTTACATTATTAACTATATACATAGTTTTATATTATTAACTAATAATTTTAGTTTTAGTTTAGTTTTACATTATTAACTTCAGATTCAGTTTTAGGTTATTAACTTTAAGGCATTTACAGCATGGTGTGGCTAAAGCTGATAGGCCAAGAAACACTTCCAGTGTGTTGTAATTAGGAAATAGTTGGCTTCTGATTGTGAATTATAGCATCTGTACTGTCTCACCCTTCTCATGACACCGAAAATAGAATAAAAGTTTGTAAAACACCTCTTAGTTGCCCCATCTCTGGGTCAAAAAAAGGATATTATCCAATAAATTGGTGCTTGTGTGAGGATAGAACCCAGGAGTAACTGTCTTGGTTGACACATGCAAGAAGTGAAATAATCTGTGATTCTGTGACAGGAGAAATTCTCCTGTTCTGTTCTTCCCTTCTCTTCTGAGGGAGGGGCTGCGGGGCCCTGCTGGGGCTCTGGGGGTCCTGGGGTGTTGGTCTGGAAAAAGGGGGCTCAGGGGGGCACAGCTCCTGCCAGGAGGGGCAGCGAGGGGGTTTGGGCTCTGCTGCCCATCCCAAGGGAAAGGAGGAGAGGAAATTACTCAAATTGCACCAGGGAGGGGCAGATTGGAGACAGGAAAAGAAAAAATGGCATGAAAGAGAGGCCAGGCACTGGGCTGAGCTGCCCAGGGAGGTTTGGAGTCACTGAATTGTTCCAGAGCAGTTTGGATGTGCCCTTGGGGACAGGGACAGGGATTGGGGTGGTGCTGGTGGGGCTGGGGTGGCACTGGGTGATCCTGAAGGGTTTTCCCAGCTTTGATTCTGGGATTCTGAGAAGATCCAGCCTTTAGGGCAGCTTGGATCAGTCACAGCTCTCTGATGCTCAGCCTGGAGCAAAGGAGGCTCAGGGGGGACCTCAGTGCTCTGCACAGCTCCTGACAGGAGGGGCAGGGAAAGGAGGAGAGGAAATGGCCTCAAGTGGCACCAGGGCAGGCTCAGGTTGGAGATTGGGACAGAAAATTTCCCTGGCAGAGTGGTCAGGCCTGGGGCTGAGCTGCCCAGGGAGGTTTGGAGTCCCTGGAATTGTCCCAGAGCAGTCTGGATGTGCCCTTGGGGACAGGGACAGGGTTTGGGGTGGCCCTGCTGGAACTCCGGGTGCTGAGAATTCCAGACTTTCTGTGCTGCCAGGCACTGACCCCCAAGAGAACACTGACCTGAGGCCCTGGAGAAGCTTCCAGAATGGAATGACAGAACTGGGATTGTGGGGGTGGAGTTTGAACAGAAGTGTGTGATATCACAGGGTGGGAAACTCAGAGCTGAAGGGTTTAGAATACAGGAATAGATAGAAAGCAGGATGGAGGGCTTAGGGCGGAGGCTAAGAAAAAGAATCCATTACTGGGGTAGCACTGGATGATCCTGGAGGGCCCTCCCATCCCCAGTAATTCTGGAATTTACATCCTTAGGGTGACAGCCCTTAACTGTGATTTTCCCTTTCCACAATCCAACGAGCTCTGGGGAGCAGCTGGAAAGTTGTATCCAACTCTCTTGGTTTGAACAGCCAGGTGTCTGCTCAGGAAGACAGGAGCCTCTCCTGAGATGGAAAATGCAAACCCTCTCCCTCCAAATTGTTATAATTTTGAAATTAAGTGGCTCTCAGGCAAAGATATGGGAATAGGAACAATATTTTTGCTTTACTGGATGCCGGGGTACCTGTTGCTGATTCCCTGACTTCTGGGCCTGAGGCTGGGCCTTCCCAGAGGCTCCCCTGTTGGGGTAGACCTTTCTGGGGTGGTTTTGTGTCAGGAAAGAGAGATGCACTGGATCTTTTCGATCTTCAGGTTCTTGTTTATTGTTATCTTATCTGGAGTTTTGCACGCTGCCCACACCAGGCTCAGCGCACTGGAAAAGCACCACAAAAATGACCAACAATCTCTTGTTCCAAGGTCTTTTAAAGCTAAACACTCCAATTAAGAACTGACACCTGGATTATTTCCCTTTTAACCCAATAACTGATCCCCAAAAGCCCACAATGGGGACTTTCCTGCCCAATTACAAAATGCCACCCAAACCCATGGAGAAGAAGGAAGAAGAAGCATGAGGGAGAAACCCAGGACAACACCCTGTGTCCCCATCTTGCTGCCATCCACAACACACTAAAATCCCCAAAACCTCAATTTCTCACCAAGTGACACACCTACACTGCTCTCTATAATCTATTTCACACTTTTGTGGATTCCAGTCTATTTTGAAGTCCGGGAAACTTTCTCCATGGATGAGGGTCAGAGTCAGTGCTGCCCTGGGGGTCAGGGCACCCCATAGGAGATACAGAAATATTCCCAGTGCCCTGGGTTTCCATAGCTAGGAAAAATTAAAAATACAAAAGAAAGAGTACAAAAAAGAAAACAAACTGTTGATAGAGTCAGAGCAGTCCCTGTCCCCTGTGTGCCAGGGGGTGGCACAGCCCCATCCCATGGGGGCTCAGCCCTCCTGCAGTGCCAGCTGTGGCTCTGCTGCAGCAGGGATCCTGCACAAGGGGGGAGTTTTCCTCTGCAGCTCCAGTGGAAGAGGCAGCTGCTCCTCTGGGAATGCAGGGGAAAGGCTGTTCTGCTGCCCCAGCACCTCAGATTGGATCCAGGTAGGAATGCTTGGCTCCTGCCCTGGGCGCAGCATCTCCCCATGGGATGCTGGAATTGGATCAGCCATGCCGGGACACTGAAGATAATGAATATCTTAAGTGAAGATATTAATAATTAATGAACATGAAGGTAATTAACAATTAATGGCCCGTGAACAGAAGATAATTAATAATTAATGGCACATGAACAGAAGAGATCTCCTGGAGGTAGGATTGGTTGTGGGAGAGATAAAAACTGCCCCATGAACAGCAGAGAACTGCCCCAGCTCTGACAGATGGAAACAGAATTCACCCCCCATTTCCAGCCTAAGGCACCAACTCCCCTTGTGGCAATGTGTGGGAGCTGCAGGGAACTCCTGTGGAATTGTTTGTTGATTTACATTGAGTATTTATTCCAAACCGGCAGGTTTGGGGTCAGTTATAATTACAAAGCAGTTACTATTATAAAGAATTCTCATAATTGTAATTATAATATATTTTATTTCTATAATTATAATTATATACTATATATGATAAATTATATATTATACATTCTATATTATATTATATATTATATATTATATATTATATATTATATATTATATATTATATATTATATATTATATATTATATATTATATATTATATATTATATATTATATATTAAATAATTATATACAGTTATTTTAATATATTTTTATATATTATAATTATATATATATATAGAAATAATTTATATCTAATTATTTATTTTTATAATTGTAAAGCATTCACGTCATGTTAAATTAACTTTGTTTCATTTAGTGCAGTCAAATGTTGCGGCCATGTATTTTCGCAGCTGATTTTGGTGGTATAAATTTGGATGGCCAGAGGGAGCACTCCTTGAGAGCGCTTGGAATTCTGTGTATGGAATCCCCTCCCAAAGGGCAGAGTGCTCCTGAGCTGATGCTGCCCTACAGTGGAATTTCCTCATCCTGCACGTAAGGCCAGGAAACCTCGTGGTCCTTGTTGGCACAAACATTTCCCTTCACACTTCTCCACAATCCAGAGAGAGGGGGAAATCCAGAGAGGATTAAAATAAATGAAGGGACAGATCATTTCCAAAGGCTGGAGCTTTGCACATCCTGGACTTCAAAAAGCATAAAATAACCCCATTTCTTATCTTTATTTTAGAGTAACCTTAAGAACATCTCTTTGCTTTAAAAATAAATTTTCCCCTGATTCTTATTTACATTCCGTGTTGTATCCTTGGACCTGGGAGATGTTAGGCCTGTCCTTCCTCTCTAATTAATTTCTCTCCAATTTCTCTCTAATTTCTCTCCTTCCCTGTGGCCCAATTCTGCCTTTGAAAAAGGACTTTTCTCTCTTTAGCACTGTTTGATCCCAGTTCTGCTTTGTGAATAATCTTTTCAGCTGTTCCATCAGGTGAGGCCTGCCTAAAAATGTAAAAATTCGGTAGAAATAAATGGGATAAAAAAATGGAATAAAAGTATTTCTCAGAGTCTGTGGGAGAGTTACCCTGCACGTGTAATCAAGGCATTATATTTATAATCTGTTTATTTTTAATCCTCTCCACATCTATAAGTGGCTCAAATAACTGTGGCCTCTTGTGTTGCCCAAACCAAAGGAAATTTATCTCAGATTATCAATAATTTTTTCATCACTGAAACTGTCACAACACGTTGTGAAAGCATGGATTCAAAACAACCCACAGCAGGTTTTTGGGAAAATGGGTTGGGATGGCTTTGTACTTGGAATATTTCATAGGATTCAAGGAAAAAAAAGCACTTTTTGGAGGGAGAAAATATTAATTTCATTAATTGTATTAAATTTGGGGTTTTTTTTTCTGTTATGAGATTGGATTTTGTTCCTGGGGGGAAATGTGCTTTAATTAAAAGATAAAGAAGAAATAATTTTTATTACATTATTTCTTGTTGTGCTGTAACCACTGGAACAAATCATGCTCAGAGTCTGTGTTTCCTTAAAAAGTTACCTGGCTTTAACCTAGAGGTCTGTTAAAATCCAGTTACTCTTGAAAAATCACCTCTATTGGTTCCTTTCTTCTGTTTTCCATGGATCAGTCTGACAGTTCTGTCTTAGCTTGGATTTATCAGAGGGATTTGATGCAACTGATCTCAAACATTTGAAGCTAAATCCCAGATTTGAGACCGAGCAGAGGAGCATCCAGCAGTTCTGCTGTCCCAGAGCTCTCATTCCAAGCTTTTGCCTGGGTGAGTTTGGTTTCACAATAAAAGGGACAATGTTCACATGCCTTAGATAAGTTAACCTGGATAAAATAGATTGTTATACTCAAATTTACCCTCTGGGACTGTTTTTCCTTGATTTTCCTTTTCAGCACCTCTTCCCAGTGGGATGCACCCAAGCTGCAGCTGCAAACCTTGGTTACAAGCCTTGAGTCCTCTCTCAGGAATTCCTAAATTTGGCCTTTGCCAAATTCTGCCTTCACTGTGCCTGTGGTGCAGCCCGGATTCCAGGGATGAGGGGAGAAGATGGGAAATAAAGGCGCTGGTTTGATTTTCTCCCAGTGAAATGGCACCTTAACGAGGCACATATCGTGTGTTCACTATAGACATGAAATGATTTCCCTTTTCTGAGCCACAAATAATTTAATGGAAAGTGAGCAGGATCCAATCCTCACCACAGCCAGGGTTTGGGGTCTGTTTGGGGACATCCATCTGGTGCTGGACATTTCACCCATTTTTGGACATTTCGGCCCTTCCTGGACATTTCACCCCTTCCTGGACCCCTCACCCCTTCCTGGCCATGCTTTTCCTGCACAACTCTTCTGTCACTTCTGTCACTCGAGGTGTTCAATGTCCCTGGAAGCCTTGAAAGGCTTTCTGGGTTTCACATTCTCTGAACCTCAGAGAAAGGAAAAACAATTCTTATCTCATTTGCTGTGCCTGTGTTTGTGCAAAAGTAAAATGCAATGTGAAAATTATTTACCCAAAATAATAATATTTTGTTTCCTTGGCCTATCAGGGCCAAGTGTGTATTAGGACTGTCAGCTGACAGTCACAAAATGCTGTGCAGTTGTGTGCAGTTAAGTACTTAGCAAATTCAGATGTAATGTAATGTAATATAGTATAATATAGTAAAATATAGTATAATATAGTAAAATATAGTATAATATAATATGAGGAAATGTAATATAATATAATATAATATAATATAATATAATATAATATAATATAATATTATATTATATTATATTATATTATATTATATTATATTATATTATATTATATTATATTATGTGATATGATATAATGTGATATAATAAAAGGGAATGCAATATAATATGATATAATATAATATAATACAATATTATAGTATTGTATAGTATATAATATAATAGTATAATATAGTATAATAAAATAATGAATTAGTCTTCTAATAAAATAAAAAATAAAAAATGTAAGAATAATATAATGACATGCAATAATATATAATAATAGACAATAATAATATATTATAATATATAATATATAATAATAGACAATAATAATATATTATAATATGTATAAATGAAATAATTAATTAGCCTTCTAATAAAATAAAAATAAAAATAAAATATATGTATTAATAAAATAATAACATGTAATAATATATATTATTATAATATATAATAATCATATGTAATAAAAATATATAAAATAATTAATTAGCCTTCTAATAAAATAAAATCCTCATCATTCGTCCCTCGCTGGGGCATTCCCTGCAAACACTCAGGCCCTTCACCTTTCTGCTGTGAGCCCTGGAGGCTGCCGGAGCCACCAGGATGCTCCGTGGAGCTCTTTGGGTTTCCAGCCGGGCAGAGCCGGCCCCGGGCCCCTCGTTTCCACCCAGCCCTCCCTTAAATGCGGATTTGCAGCGGGGCCGAGCGGGAGCCGGAGCGCAAATCCAGGAACAATGGGTGGGATTTGCGGGGCCTCGGGAGCCGTCCCCCCGGAGGATGGCAGAGCATTAACTCCTCGTGGGTGAATGTGTTATTGACTCGGAGCAAACAGCTCCTTTGAAAGGCCCTACAAAGTGCTAGTGGCCAATAATCCACAGCAAACACACAAAGAACGACACTGTGACAGTCGGGACAAAAGGGACACGCAGGGGTACAGATAATGAATCATTAATGACCTGTGCTGCTCCCCGGGGCTGCCTGAGGGAGCTGAGGGGAGGCTGCAGCTCCTGCCCGGGCTGGGGACACCGGGCTGCCTCTGGGGACACGGGGGATGGATCCTCTCCCTGGGGATGGTTCCTTTCCTTTCCCTTCGCTGGGGATGGTTCCTTTCCTTTCCCTGGGGATGGTTCCCTTCCTTCCTTGGGGATGGTTCCTTTCCCTTCCCTGGGATGGTTCCTTTCCCTGGGGATGGTTCCTTTCCCTTCCCTGGGAATGGTTCCTTTCCTGTGGGAATGCTAATTATTAGAAGCTGGAAAAGTACTGTGTTTAGCCTTCTGATCTGAGTCTTTGCACCTGCGAAAATACTGTGTCCTTGGACATCTCTAAATGTGATAACAAGGAGTCAGAGAGACGTAAGAAAGTGGAATGCAGGACTGAAAGAATGAAGAAGAGTTGATGTTCAGCTTAACGAATAGAATGCTTAGGTTACAGAATATGTATGAGCTTATTAACACTATTATAAAAGTATGTAACCTGATCAATAAATTAGAGACCAATGATCATCACCCCTAAGATGTGCACGTCTCTCCTTCACCTCCTCAAATAGTGACCCTTCCTTAAATGGAGTTTTTCCTTAAATAGTGTATTTCTCCTTAAATAGTAATTTTTCTTTTAACACTTTCCCTTCCCTGGGGATGGTTCCTTTCCTTCCCTGGGAATGGTTCCTTTCCTTTCCCTTCCCTGGGGATGGTTCCTTTCCCTGGGGATGGTTCCTTTCCCTTCCCTGGGGATGGTTCCTTTTCCTGGGGATGGCTCCTTTCCTTTCCCTGGGGATGGTTCCTTTCCTTTCCCTGGGGATGGCTCCTTTCCTTTCCCTGGGGATGGTTCCTTTCCTTTCCCTGGGGATGGCTCCTTTCCTTTCCCTGGGGATGGTTCCTTTCCCTTCCCTGGGGATGGTTCCTTTCCTTCCCTGGGGATGGTTCCTTTCCTTTCCCTGGGGATGGTTCCTTTCCTTTCCCTGGGGATGGTTCCTTTCCTTTCCCTGGGGATGGTTCCTTTCCTTCCCTGGGGAAGGTTCCTTTCCCTTCCCTGGGGATGGTTCCCTTCCCTGGGGATGGTTCCTTTCCCTCCCCTGGGGATGGTTCCCTTCCCTGGGGATGGTTCCCTTCCCTGGGGATGGTTCCTTTCCTTTCCCTGGGGATGGTT
>CM077462.1:112307752-112477752 GCA_039654755.1 Calcarius lapponicus
TATAATATTTAAATACATTAGGGTTTATATATATAGTATATATATGGTCATGAATATATATATAAATATATATTATATATTAGGCTATATATATATAAAAATATATATAATCAAACTGTAACCCTACAAGTTACAGTTAGATTATATATATTTTATGTATATATATTTTATATATATAATAAAATATAAATATATCTATTTTATATACAAATATATATAATATTATATATATTTTATATATATATATATATAACCTGACCTGTTCACATAAAAGTAAAACTGAACCATGCAGAGAACAACTCCACATATATAAAATCCCAGACCATATCTAAATTTAAGTACTGATCTTTAAAGCTTTTACCTCAAAAAAATGAGGAGGTTGAAAATATCTCCAGTAAAAACATTTATTCATAGGAGTCAGACAAATATGAAAATTCCTTTCACAGTGTATTATGTATGGACTTTAAAAATATGGCTCAGAACTTTATTAGAGCTTCTATTTAAAGTTCTCTGCTCTCTGCTGAGGCCATGTTTACAGAGAAAACTGCAATAAAGCCACAGGAGGTATAAATTAACAAAAACTGAGCTATTTCAGTGCTGTGTCTTTATACAGACACGTTTCACACAAGAAAGATCCTGTTTTTGTTTTCCCTAAAATGCAACCCAGCATTTCTATTCCTAAACAATTCCTCAGGAGATAATTCTTGATCTGAATGCCAGAATTAATTCCTGAGGCCACTTATCAGTCACCTTCCTCCTCCCACAGGAAAAAAAAAAGAGACAAACCCAACCAGATAAAGTCCCAACATCCTCCAAGAATTCCAGAAGACAACAAACCCCCCCAGCAGGACATCCCCCGAGTGTGCCAGGCTGAGCAGGGTTTGGAGCTTGCAGATGCTCCATGGCAAAGCCTCTGCACCAGGAGCACTCAAGGGACTCAGAGTTTTAGCAAAGCCTGGTAAGTCTGGATCAAAGTTGGAAACAAAAGCATTTTGAGGCATTCCGGGAATTCTGCTCTTTGGAGATCAGATTTTACCTCAGTCACCACTTTGCAAAACTTTCCAGTTTCTGTTCCTTACAGCAGTGACTGATAAAATAAAAACCTTCACAAATGTCAAGTCCTGGCATTTCTCCTCTTTTGTACCCAGCACCCAGAAGAGATTAACAAAGCACCTCCCCACTGCAGATGCTTTTTAATGGCTGTGGCAATGATCAAACTGCTGAGGAGTCACCTCTGCATTCCAGAATCATGGAATGGGTTGGGAGGGACCTTACAGATCACCTGCCTGACAGGAGGGACAGGAGCAGAGGGAACGGCCTCAGGCTGGGCCAGGGCAGGCTCAGCTGGGCCAGCAGCAGGAATTTGCCCATGGAAAGGGAGCTCAGGCCTTGGCAGGGGCTGCCCAGGGAGCTTTGCAGTGCCCATCCCTGCAGGTGTCCCCTGGAGGTGGCACTGAGTGCTCTGGGCTGGGGACAAGGTGCCCGTGGGGCACAGCTGGCACTGCATGGGCTGGCAGGGCTGTGCCACCCCAGGGATTTGGGATCTCTCCCACATGGGCTCCTCCAGTCCCAACTGAGCTGTGCCTGGAATCCAGCACCCTTCTCAAGAGCTGACTGACTCTCATTCTAAAAGATTTAACACAGTGAAAATCCAGCGTATCACTCAACTGTTTCTAAACCCCTTAACAAGAAATAAGTACCTTGTTTTATTTTCAGTTCAATTAATAGCTGTTGTCTTCATTCAGAACCACCAGACCCTGCAAAGCAGGAATTCCAGGAGTTTCTTAGTGCTACAATTTGTTGGTTTTTTAAGTTGCCTTTACTCACACAGGTGCAGCTGTGACCTGTTTGCTCATTTTGTTTGGGGGAGTGTGTTAAAAACCCTCACAATGGCAGTGGGCAATTTCTAATTCCTCCTCCTTCAAAACAAGTACTGAACCCAAAACTCTGCCAGACAAGATTAGGAAATACTTGCACACCTATAACAACCTTAACAGCAGCCTGACACTAACTCCAAGAATGGTCTGGAAAGGAGGATAAGAAAGTGCAGGGTACCCTGCTGGATGTGAGTGCTGTGTGCCCTGGATCTCAGAGTTTATTTTATTGATCTCACAGACCTGGAGCTCCCAGAGCAGATCCAGCCGAGCTGAGCAAGGGCCTGGGGCCTCCCCATGCCCAGGAGAGCCTGGGGGAGCTGGGGCTGCTCAGCCTGGAGAGGAGCCCCAGGGAGAGAGAGGAGCCTCAGCCCTGCCTGGCCCTGTGGCTGTCCCTGTGTCTGTCCCTGTGTGCAGAGGTCAGAGCAGGCCCACCCTGCTCTGGGATGGCCCTGCTGGAGCAGGGAGGTGGCACCAGGTGAGCACTGTGGTCCCGCCCAACCTCACCCATCAGTGACTCCATGAACACCAAGAGAAGCAGGTAAAGCAGATGGGTTCTGCTCTTTCCATCCCATAAACTGAAGGCAGCCATGCTTTATTTCCAAGCTGCTCATCCAGCTGTGTCCATGGCTCCAGGACCCCTCAGCAATGGCACTCAGGAGATTCTTGGAACAAAAGAGGAATGGCCAAAGCCTGGAGTCCAGCCTTGGCCTAGTCTGAGTGCTCTGTACCCCTCAGTGCCAGCTTTATCCCCGTTTTAGGGGAGTACATTGTCCTAAGAGGAGTCTGAGAGTCACAGCACACCTTTAACCTGGCCACCCTTAACTCCTGAACTCCAGTTTTGAAAGCTGGATCACTTCTGTGGGCATTTTCCCCTTCCCACAAAGAACCTTGTTCCTTCAGTTGCTGCCTCTGCAAGAACCCCCCCAACTGGGTTAGAGAATAAATAATTACCTGGCTTTTTGCAGATTATCCCTTTCCTTCTTCCTGCATCAACTCCCACACCTATTCCACCCATCTCAGGCCACTTTCTGTAGCAAGGGGGACACAGCTGCAGCACATCCAAGTCAAGAAGATAATGGAGATACTCTGGGAAGTGCTGATAAACTTCTTCCCTCCCTCTCCTACAGATGCCCATGACACAACTCTGCAGGAACTCCCATTGCAATCCAGCTGGATGTTTTTAAAGGAATTAGGGCAGCCAAAGGAATAGGTCAGAGCTGTTAAGTCTGGCTTGTACAGCAGTGGTGCCTTCCAGCCCAAGATTTAATCACTGTAGGCCTGACCTAATCCCCCATAGCTATGCTGTGAAAATCCACGTGCTTGTCTCAACTTTAGAGCTGACCCTCTGAAATGGGGACAATGGAAAAAAAAAAAAAAGAAAATTGGTTATTCTGGAGTTGTTTCACTTCACCTTCCCCATCCCTGCCACTACACAGCAGCTCTGCTGGGGGAAGGGTAGGAAGGAAGAAAAGCCCTGAGTCAGCACAAGTGTGGAGTCAGGGAGTTCAGGATGTGCCGTCCATTCCCTGCCCCCTGCTCCACGGCAGATAAAGGCCTGGCAGGGCAGGGCCAGGCTGCAGCTGGTGATGAAAGCAAAGGCTCTGGGCCCTGAAGGACTCAGGGAGGTCACTCTGTCCCCTGCAAGCAGCTGCTCTCCTGAACTCTCCCAGTTACATAAGCACAGGGCTCTGCTGGTGCAGATCTGGAAGCAGATTTTCAAACCAGCCATTTCCTAGGAGAATTATTCAGCATCCAGCAGCTCTTATCAGCATCTCAGGAGCTGTGTCAGCCCACAGCACCACTGCCTCAGGCAGCTCCTCTCCCCACCCAAGGACACTGGGCTCTGAATTTATTCCATGCTTTGTCTTCTCACCTCCTGCAGGACCCGAGGAGCTCCTCAGATGCACAAACAGACTTGAACTGAGGCACTGACACCAGGCTTTGTGTCATTCACCCTCCTTTGGGCACACCCAGCCCTGTTGCTCCAGCACTGCTTCAGCACAGGTGGCCAAGCAGAGAAAGTGTCCAGCAGACAAGAAACAGCAGCTTTATAGGGAAGAAATGCAAATGTAGGAGAAACAGGCAGAGAAACTTCCTGGGACAGGACAGGCCTTGGGCATCTGTAAAATCAAGGGATTTCCTTGCACTGCAAAGGGGGCTGAGCAGGCAGCAGCTCACAGGGAGGGTCAGGGACTCTCTCATAAAGCCTAAACAAGGAATTAAACATGGTAAAGTTCCATTGCTAGGGCTCCTGTCTCCCATTTAAATCTCCTTAAGCACTCTCTAAGGAAATGAAGCAAAAAGGGCTTCACTGCATGAGACAGGGCCTATTCCAAAGCAAGGGTGTCCTGCTTCCAGGAGATCAATTCCCTTCAAAATGTCCAGAACCAGTTTGCACACAAGAGCAAAGCATCCCAGGTGTGACCACAAAACCAGGCAAGTGATACAGGCAATGGGGTAAGGGAAAAACAAACAGTCTGCAAGATAAAACACAAACTGCAGATACATATAGAGCATATGTAAATATATACATTTTAAAAGGCACAATCCATCTTAAATATCCCATTTCTAGATTAAATAAATTATTAATTGACTGCAAGTACATTGGAATGGCACCAAAAAAAAAATGTGTAAGCTTTTTTTCCAGGTGCCAACTGTGCTTTCCCAGCAGTTCCACATAAACCAGGCTCCAGCACCTCAACAACAACTGGAAAAATTTCAACTCCTGGCTGGGGTAAAGCAATCACTGAATGTTTTGGGTTGGAGGGATCTTAAAGCTCATCTCATTGCACCTGGGCAGGGACACCTTCCACACCTTCCAGGCTGCTCCAGCCCCAGTGTCCAAGCTGGCCTTGGGCACCACCAGGGATCCAGGGGTGGAATTCCATCCCAGCCCTGCCCACCCTGCCAGGGAAGGATTTCTCCCAGTACCCATCCAACCCTGCTCTCTTCTAATGCTGAGATACAAGGCCAGGAATAACCCTGCTGGATGCCTTACCAGTGGTAATGCCAAGTTCAGACACGGCAAAGAAATGAGCAAAAAGAGACACAAAACAAGGGAAGACTTTCCACAGATCTCACTGGACTTGAGGGGTGAGGATTTATGGAACAAGATTTCCCCAAAGCAAACAGGGAGTGAGGTTCAGGTTTGTCTCTACACAAAGCTACAGTCAAGGCAAGTTTCCTGGGAGAAGAGGCAGATTTCAGCTCCAGCTCTGCCCCACAGAGCAGCACTGAACCACTGAGGGTGGCTCCAAGTGACCCCAAGTTCCAGCTCCTCTGCATTTCTGCCAAGGGCTGGGAATCATTTCAGGCCATGCTGGAGAGAACAAGGATATGCACACAAAGCCAAGAACTCCAAGGAAAAATCTAGATATGGAAAACAGGGGCTTTAAAAAAAACAGAAATCAAAACATGTATCAAACAGAGAAGAGATGCTCATCCTCACTCTATAAGAACCTGGAGCTGCTCTGGAGGATGCAGGCTGGGGGAGAAGCACCATGTGCACAGGCATTTTCCATGCTGGCTCTGAAAACTTTGTTATGATCCTTCTCTAAATGAGCCAGGAAGTCTGGACAGTTAATAACACTGCAAAGAGTAATTTTCCTGTCCTGAAATGCTTTAATACGTCTTTCCAGGATAAAAATTCCTTTCCTGCAAGAGGATAAGAACATTAAGGCTGTTGTTAGTGCTAATGGTTTATTTACTGTAAGTCACAAATCTGTGGCATGGGGAGGTTTGTTTACTGTAGCTCACAAATTTCTCCCCTGTGGGTACTTCAAAAGTCGACTGGTTTGCAGTTCCCTGTAATCAGGAAAATTTGCTACAAGGTTGTGGGGCAGCCTTGCGCTGGGAAAAAAATCCAATTGCAAAACTGTAACATGATGCTGATTTCCCAACATAATAGATCTAAAAACCTTTCAAGTTTGATTCAAGAAGAAAGCCAAGGCAGCTGTGACAACAAACCTCCTCCTTAAAACCCTCACATTTGCAAGTTTTTACTGTGCTGCCTGCTATCAGTGCCCAAGTACACCCACAAACTGTTCTCCTGGGATGGCACAGCCTGAGCCCTGCTCACTGGCACTGTGTGCTGGCAGCAGCCTGGATCCTACAGAGCCACCCTGAACTCTGCATCCCAAAGAGAGTCCCCAAACCCCTGGGGTGGCACAGCCCTGCCAGCCCATGCAGTGCCAGCTGTGCCCCGTGGGCACCTTGTCCCCAGCCCAGAGCACTCAGTGCCACCTCCAGGGGACACCTGCAGGGATGGGCACTGCAAAGCTCCCTGGGCAGCCCCTGCCAAGGCCTGAGCTCCCTTTCCATGGGCAAATTCCTGCTGCTGGCCCAGCTGAGCCTGCCCTGGCCCAGCCTGAGGCCGTTCCCTCTGCTCCTGTCCCTGTTCCTGGCAGCAGAGCCCGACCCCCCCGGCTGTGCCCTCCTGGCAGGGACTTGTGCAGAGCCACAAGGGCCCCTGAGCCTCCTTTGCTCCAGGCTCAGCCCCTGCCCAGCTCCCTCAGGAACTCTCCATTCCCTTCCCAGCTCCCTCAGGAACTCTCCATTCCCTTCCCAGCTCCTCAGGAACTCTCC
This sequence comes from Calcarius lapponicus, assembly GCA_039654755.1. Classification (NCBI taxonomy): domain Eukaryota; kingdom Metazoa; phylum Chordata; class Aves; order Passeriformes; family Fringillidae; genus Calcarius; species Calcarius lapponicus. The sequence continues at coordinate 112,314,214 of CM077462.1, forward strand.
ATTCCCTTCCCAGTTCCCTCAGGAACTCTCCATTCCCTTCCCAGCTCCCTCAGGAACTCTCCATTCCCTTCCCAGTTCCCTCAGGAACTCTCCAGCCCCTGCCCAGTTCCCTCAGGAACTCTCCATTCCCTTCCCAGCTCCCTCAGGAACTCTCCATTCCCTTCCCAGCTCCCTCAGGAACTCTCCATTCCCTTCCCAGCTCCCTCAGGAACTCTCCATTCCCTTCCCAGCTCCCTCAGGAACTCTCCATTCCCTTCCCAGCTCCCTCAGGAACTCTCCATTCCCTGCCCAGCTCCCTCAGGAACTCTCCATTCCCTTCCCAGCTCCCTCAGGAACTCTCCATTCCCTTCCCAGCTCCGTTCCCTGCCCTGCACACTCTCCAGCCCCTCCAGGTCTCTCCTGCAGGAGCAGAACTGGGCACAGCCCTCGAGGGGTCCCAGCACAGAGGACAATCCCTGCCCTGCTCCTGCTGGACACCCTGGGGCTGATCCAAGCCAGGATGTCTCCTCAGCAAAGGCAGGGAGAGAAAAAGGTAAGTGAGGAGATGAAGCACAGTAAAGAGAGGTCAGGGAGAGGAGAGCCAAGGAATGATGAAGAGCAGGAAGGGCAGGACACAGCAACTCCTTGGTATAAACACAACTCATCCCTTTCCTCCCTCCTACTCCCACAGCTCCTACAGCACTCCAGTCAAAGCTCCCAAAGGCTGAGCTTTCCCAGGTTCACACCTCTGGGCAGAGATCAAACCTGCTCACAAGAAGGTGCTACACCCACCACAGAGCAATGATCTGAAGACAGGAGTTTCCTTTAGGGTCTGGCTTGCCTTGACAGCAGCTTTGAGAGAACCTTTTCCTGATCTCGAGCCCAGACCTCCCTGAGACAGCTCCAGCTGTTCCCTCAGGTGCTGTCCCTGCTCACAGGGAGCAGAGATCAGTGCCTGACAATGACAGACACCAAAGGTTTGTGCCATTTATAGCACAGGAGGAACAAGTGGCACAAATTACAGCTCATCCATGCAGCAGTGGATTAAACCAGACAATCCCAATTCAGCCAGGTGATTTCAGAAGCTGCTGCCACTCCTGACTGTGGATCAGGATTCCTTTATTTCTCCATCTGGCTTGTTAAAAGCAGGGGCTGTGGGAATGCTAATTATTAGAAGCTGGAAAAGTACTGTGTTTAGCCTTCTGATCTGAGTCTTTGCACCTGTGAAAATACTGTGTCCTTGGACATCTCTAGATGTGATAAGAAGGAGTCAGAGAGACGTAAGAAAGTAGAATGCAAGACTGAAAAAATGAAGAAGAGTTGATGTTTAGCTTAACGAATAAAATGCTTAGGTTACAGAATATGTATGAGCTTATTAACACTATTATAAAAGTGTGTAACCTAATCAATAAATTGGAGACCAATGATCATCAACCCCTAAAGATGTGCACGTCTCTCCTTCACCTCCTCAAATAGTGCTTTTCCTTAAATAGAGCATTCCTTAAATAGCGTATTTCTCCTTAAATAGTGATTTTTTTTCTTTTAACAAGGGGCAATCTGCCTTGGCAGCAGCCTTGTGACTCCAGCAGAGATGGCTCCAGGGCCACTTGCTGCAGCACAAACCATGGCCCAGCAGGGCTGGGCACAGCCTGAGGAGCAGAGGCTCTCCCAGCTGGCACTGCAGGCAGCAGGAGCTGCTCAGCTCCTGGCTCCAGCACAGCATTCCCACCAGCTGGCAGCTGCCAGCATCTCCAAAATAACCTCTGCACACTAAAAATACATTTCTGGTTATTCACCTTCTGAGCTGAGAGCTCAAAATGAAAACTGGCATTCTAATGATGAATCCACAACTTCATCAATCATTACCTTCTGAAACAGCAATCAAGAGTTTGTGGCAGTCACTTGGCTGCAGAAGTGTAACCTAAAGATATTCTACAGGAAAAATTAAGTTGTCAATATTTCAACTATTCAAAACCACCCTATACTGAAGCACTTAGAATCAAACCTTCATCAGTCAAAAAAATCAACAGTGAAGTTGTCAACTCTCCTGGAAAGGACCACAGGTGTTCAGTGGTGCTTGAAGTCAAAAGAAAACCCCAAATGAACTCACTGGGGTGAAGAGTTGGCTGCTTGGAGAGGAAGGAATCAAAATTAACTTGTCCCCCTTTGGGGAAAGGAAAGGGTAATAACACTGACCCACCACTGACACCAGGAAATGAACACACAGAACCAGAGAATGGTCTGGAAAGGACCTGAACTCACCCCTGCCATGGCAGGGACAGCTCCCACTGTGCCAGGTGCTCCCAGCCCCAGGGTCCAGCCTGGCCCTGGGCACTGCCAGGGATGCAGGGGCAGCCCCAGCTGCTCTGGGAATTCCATCCCAGCCCTGCCCACCCTCACAGGGAGGAAATTGTTCCCAATATCTGATCTAAACCTGTAATTTTCCAGTGTGAAGCCATTCCCTGGGTGCTGTCCCTGCATCCCCTGGCAATTGTCTCTCTCCAGCTTTCCTGGGGCTCCTTCAGGCCCTGCAAGGCCACCCTGAGCTCAGCCCAAAGCTTCTCCTGTGCAGGTGAACAATGCCAGCTGTGCCAGCCTTTCCTGCCAGCAGAGCTGCTCCAGCCCTCTGCTCATCCTGGAGCCTCCTCTGGGCTCTCTGCAGCAGCTCCAGCTCCTCCCTGGGCTGGGGCAGCTCTGCAGGTGGGAAATCACCTGTGGGGCACAGGGACACAATCCCCATCCCAATCCCCATCCCAATCCCAATCCCCATCCCAATCCCAGTCCCTCTCCTGATCCCAGCTGGGGGCTCAGGGCTGGGGCAGGCCCAGCTCTCCCAGGGCTGCTCCCTCTGCCCATCCCAGCCTGGATTGATCCTGGGCTTGCCCCATCCCAGCACTGGGCACTTTCCTAATGCAGGACCAAGAGAGGCCCTGAACGTGCCAAGGATGACCCACAGCATTCTCCAGGTGACAAGCTCAGTCCCCAAGCTGTGACCAGCCAGACCAGGCCCCATGGGGCACTTATTACATCAAATCCACTTGGCTTTCTCCCAGAAATGAAGAATTAAGTACCTGGAGAGATAAAACTACATCAACATGGCTCAGTTCTCATCTGATGAAATGCTGCTGCTGGCAGTTTGAGAACCCAAGCACTCAGCACTCTGCCAAATGTTCAGCTGGACTGGCGCAACTTTCAGGCAGGAAACTCCAAATTATGCAAGAAAAAAAAAATCCAGTTAAAAAAATGCCACTTCATATGTTTAGAGGAGGAAACAGCAGCAGCAAATAATCCTCAATTAAGGTCCCCAGCAAGAGATGCTCTCACACTCTACACTGAAGAGGCCATTTACTCACACACTTCTGTTCTTTTCTCCTTTTCTCTGTAGTTCTCCAGCAAACATTATCCATGACAACTTTCAAGCTACAGGAGCTCTATATGGCAACAGCTCATGGCTTCCAGCCCTGAGGAATCTCACTAATGAGTTCAATGAAATGAGGACAAATGAAGGAATAACACAAGTATTGGGGTATGTGTTTGTCTATGGCCCTTTTAATCACTGCTTGGACAGCTGGGAGTTGGAACGCTCGAGGAGCAGGAAGAAAGCAGAAAAAAACCCCAAGCAGCACCTCCTGTTCCTTCAGGACATGAACAAAGGAGAAAGATTTTTGAATTGAGCCCAGCAGAAAAATCAGCATCTTCCAATCCTGAGATCATTCCCTCAGCCTTCTGAAAGGTTCCTGTTCAAGGCTTGCAGGGCCTCTCAAATCCTGGCAGCCAGCAGCCAGGACAGGGTCAGAGCACTGCTAAAATCCTCCAGGAACTGGGGCCACCAGCTGGGAGAATCAGCTTGGAATGAGGCAAAGAAACTGGGCAAGAGAGCAAATCCTGCAGGCTGAGGAGGAAATGCAACACCTGAGGACAACGTGCACGAGAACCTGTCAGGGAACTCTGGGGAGACTCCCAACAACCACCATGGAAAAGGAGGCAGAAGTTCCTGAAACACACACAGGCCTGGCAGAGCTGAGGCCGGAATCCCAGGAGGAGTCCCAAGAGGAATCCCAGGAGGAATCCCAGGAGGAGTCCCAGGAGGAATCCCAGGAGGAATCCCAGGAGGAGTCCCAGGAGGAGTCCCAGGAGGAGTCCCAGGAGGAGTCCCAGGAGGAATCCCAGGAGGAGTCCCAGGAGGAGTCCCAGGAGGAGTCCCAGGAGGAGTCCCAGGAGGAGTCCCAGGAGGAATCCCAGGAGGAATCCCAGGAGGAATCCCAGGAGGAATCCCAGGAGGAATCCCAGGAGGAGTCCCAGGAGGAATCCCAGGAGGAATCCCAGGAGGAATCCCAGAAGGAGTCCCAGGAGGAATCCCAGGAGGAATCCCAGGAGGAGTCCCAGGAGGAATCCCAGGAGGAATCCCAGGAGGAATCCCAGGAGGAATCCCAGGAGGAATCCCAGGAGGAATCCCAGGAGGAATCCCAGGAGGAATCCCAGAAGGAGTCCCAGAAGGAGTCCCAGAAGGATTGCATTGGGAGGGACCCTAAAGCTCATCCCATCCCAGCCCTGCCATGGCAGGGACACCTCCCACTGTGCCAGGCTCTCCAAGGCAGTGCCAGCCTGCCCTTGGGCACTGCCAGGGATCCAGGGCAGCCCCAGCTACTCTGGGCACCCTGTGCCAGCCCAAATTGGGCTACCAGAGGACTGAGTTTTGTGTTTTGCTCACCCACTTCAGAATTTGGAGAGTCCTCTGTGAGTTTCTTTGAAATTCATTTCATTGCTGGCAGCTCAGGAAGCTGTTAGACCACTTCCAAATAAAAGATGCAGAATATTAATTCCCATCCAGACACACCTGCCTGAACAGGCAAACACCACACGTGGTTCCCCCAAAGCCTGGAGAGAACATTCCTAATAAATCCTGCAGGGATCCAGCATGAAGGGCATGAGGCACCCTGCCCACATCCTGGGGCTCAGGCTGCTTTCCCCAGAGACTAAAAAAGCTTTGATTAGACAGGCAAAACTTTGAGATTTGATATTCCAGGGAACTGCACGTGGGAATTCAGTGGAACCCTGGAAAACACTCTGTGTGACAGAAGAATTGATCTGCTTTGGAAAGCAGCAGTTGCAGAGTACCAGCCCCAGTAACACACAGGAATCACGTGTGAATTAAGCATTATGAAAAAAAAAACACCAAAAAGCCTGAGGGGGAACCACAGATGTCCCAAGCAGGATCTCACAGTTGCAAGTGAGATTTAATTTGGTTTCAATGCAAAGTTCAGTGTTTAGACCAGTAACAAACTCACACAAACCTCATTTTTTAAATGCTTCTGTTAGACTGGACAGACTGAACAGATACACAGAGATCTAAAGGGGGGGAAAAATAAAGAGCCATAACATTAAAATGTAACAGCCTGGCCAAAAATGTGAGTAACCAGCCCCCAGTGGCAGAGGTCAGAGATGCAGCAGCCCTGCTCCTGGCAGGCACTGAAAGGCAGGAATGGAGGAGCCCTGCAAGGAGGGCTAAGCCAGCACCGTCCCCAGGGACAAAGAACTTCACACATTCTTTTAGTTACCTTGCCAAGAACTTCCCCACTGGATCCAACACTGACCATGGAATCTGGAAGGAATAGAATGCTTCTATAGCAACCAGCTGTGGAGATATTTTTCAAATAGAACAAATTGGATACAAATGCCAAATACTTTCCCAAGTAATTGAGCCTATTCCTAGTGGGAGGAGAAAACTCTGGTCACTGCTGTGATCCAAAACACAGTGTAAATCTGAGTTCTGAGAACTCAGGCAGCTGAAAACAAATCTGATAACCAGGAGCAGATAAACAGACAGCCAGGTGTGCACCTTCTGTTAATCTGCCAGGACATGACTCCAGCAGCCTCTCTCCTTGGGAGCAGCATTTCCATGAGACTCTTCCACACTGGTCACACTCCCCCCACCAAGAGCCCAACTTTGCCAATATTTCCATGGCCCTTGGAAGAGTTCATCAGGGAATCTTCTGGGGAGGTGAAGCAGTCACAAAACACACCAGCTCTGCAGTGGCACCTGCACATGGATCACAGCAAGAGAGACCTGGAGGGGCTGGAGAGTGTGCAGGGCAGGGAATGGAGCTGGGAAGGGGCTGGAGAGTTCCTGAGGGAGCTGGGAAGGGAATGGAGAGTTCCTGAGGGAGCTGGGCAGGGAATGGAGAGTTCCTGAGGGAGCTGGGCAGGGAATGGAGAGTTCCTGAGGGAGCTGGGCAGGGAATGGAGAGTTCCTGAGGGAGCTGGGAAGGGAATGGAGAGTTCCTGAGGGAGCTGGGAAGGGAATGGAGAGTTCCTGAGGGAGCTGGGAAGGGGCTGGAGAGTTCCTGAGGGAGCTGGGAAGGGAATGGAGAGTTCCTGAGGGAGCTGGGAAGGGAATGGAGAGTTCCTGAGGGAGCTGGGAAGGGGCTGGAGAGTTCCTGAGGGAGCTGGGAAGGGAATGGAGAGTTCCTGAGGGAGCTGGGAAGGGAATGGAGAGTTCCTGAGGGAGCTGGGCAGGGGCTGAGCCTGGAGCAAAGGAGGCTCAGGGGCCCTTGTGGCTCTGCACAAGTCCCTGCCAGGAGGGCACAGCCGGGGGGGTCGGGCTCTGCTGCCAGGAACAGGGACAGGAGCAGAGGGAACGGCCTCAGGCTGGGCCAGGGCAGGCTCAGCTGGGCCAGCAGCAGGAATTTGCCCATGGAAAGGGAGCTCAGGCCTTGGCAGGGGCTGCCCAGGGAGCTTTGCAGTGCCCATCCCTGCAGGTGTCCCCTGGAGGTGGCACTGAGTGCTCTGGGCTGGGGACAAGGTGCCCATGGGGCACAGCTGGCACTGCATGGGCTGGCACAGCCCGGGGATTTGGGGGTTCTCTGTCTGAAATGTGGGCCCTGTGAACCCCCAGAACAATGCAGAGATGTGGCTCTCACCATGTTCAGATGAAGCCACTCCTGCTCAGGGTTTCCTGATGTGCAGAGCCATTACAAGACCCAATCCTCCTGCAGGCCAGCAAGCACCTCAGTTGAACATTTTTCTCAGCAAAACAAGAACAAGACACCCTGAGAATTTGTGTGTGCTTTCCCCAAGCCCAAAGACAAACCAGCAAACCTCCATGTAACTTGTAAAAATAAGGAAAATCAATAATATCAGGTTCATGCACATCAGCCCAAGTGCACATCTTTGGAATGCTTATTTTAGAAGTCTACAAATCAAAAAAGAGGTGGAAAGCACCTAACTAGGTAACAGCTCTCCTTCCTTCTATCACAACAAGGCTTTGTTTCTATTTAAATCTTCACAGAATAAAGTTTTTAATCTTTAATGAGAGACAAAGCCAAGCTAATGCAAGATGGAATTATTGGTAGGATGCATTCACCTGGTTTCATAACACTGTATATACAGGGACAACAACAGAACTCAACAGGTAAATGTCTGAAATCCCAGGATGGTTTGGGCTGAGAGGGACCTTAAAGATCACCCACTGCCCCAGGCTGCTCCAATCTCGGTGCCAGCCTGGCCTGGGGCACTGCCAGGGATGCAGGGCAGCCCCAGCTGCTCTGGGCACCCTGTGCCAGGGAACAATTCCTCATTGCCAAGATCCCATCCAGCCCTCCCCTCCTTCCTCTAAAAGCCATTCCCTGTGTCCTGTCACTCCATGTTCCCTCCAGGGACTGAAAAGAGCCTCAGCTGGGATGGAATCCATTTCCCCTTTGGTCAGTTCTGTTTTCCAGCTGCCCTCCCCAGTCCAGAGCCTGGCTCCTGGTGGGATCTCAGCTCCTTCACAGAAACCCTGGAGAACTGGCACAGGGTGCCCAGAGCAGCTGGGGCTGCCCCTGCATCCCTGGCAGTGCCCAAGGCCAGGCTGGACCCTGGGGACAGTGGCAGGTGTCCCTGCCATGGCAGGGGTGGCACTGGGTGGGCTCTGAGGTCCCTCCCAAGCCATTCAGGGAGAGCCAGAGAAGCCAGGGCAGCCCCTTGGCCATGGCTGGTACAAAGCAGACACTGCTGGTGCCACACTGAACTCAATCAGAGCACAGCCAGCCTGGGGAGCTGCACCCTGCTCTGTCCAGGTCACCTGCAGCCTTCTGCCCTTGCATTTCCTGCCTTCCCAAAGCTCTCCAGCTAAAAGCTGTCTCAGATGGAGAGGAACTGCACACAAGGGTCTCTGGGGAGGATTCAAGGACTTTTGTTTAATAAGTATTTATTTATTTCTCCCCTTTCCTCTTTTTTTTTCCCCTCCCTTCTGAAGCTGGGAAAGAATAGCAAAGCACAACAAACCTGCCCACAAAAGGAAATGAAGTGTCACCAGAATTTCAGTGCTCAGGTTCCCTGGGTCTCATTTCAGTGCACAAAGCTGGACTGAGTCAGCATTTTTCATTCATAACGCTGGCAGGGTTTTGAAGGGGGTGTTTTAAAGAGGAGGACTCGATTTCTGTCACTGGTTTGAACTTCCCAAGCAGAATATCTCATTTTAACTAACATGATTATATTCCCTGCACACATGGAGCTGCTGCCCTGCCCCAGCCAGGCTGTGCTTTGCTCTCCCTAAGAAAGCCCAGGTGGTTTAATCCAGGATTGCACCAAGGTAATCCAGGGAAAGCCGGAACTTGGCATTACCGTAAGGGATTCTAGAAACTCCAGGAACTCCAGCAGGATGGCCTGATTTCCTTGCAGCTACACAGTAACATTGTCCTGCTTAAAGCACTGAGAGCAGGAAAAAATGCAACATTATTTCTGATGCTTCACATGATCACTGACTGCAGCAACTTTGTCACCCACCAAAAAATCCTCCAGGCCTCCAACTTCCATCAAAGTGCTCAAAACCCCCAGGACACAACGGGGACAAAGTTCATCATTCAGCAGAGCCCAGGCAGCAACGAGTGCAGCTGAACAGAGAGCAGCCCAGGCAGCAATGAGTGCAGCTGAACAGAGAGCAGCCCAGGCAGCAATGAGTGCAGCTGAACAGAGAGCAGCCCAGGCAGCAATGAGTGCAGCTGAACAGAGAGCAGCCTGGGAGCCCGAGGTTCCAGCGAGCCTGGAACCATCCCTGAACTCACTGAGCTCTGCCAGCCCAGCTCCAGCACCAGCCAAGGCACGGAAAGGTCAGAGCTGGGGCTCTGCCAGCCTGCCCCAGTTCCAGCTCTGCCACCTGCCCCAGCTCTGCCAGCCTGCCCTCAGATCCAGCTCTGCCACCCTGCCCCAGCTCCAGCTCTGCCACCTGCCCCAGCTCTGCCACCTGCCCCAGCTCCAGCTCTGCCCCAGCCCCAGCTCTGCCACCCTGCCCCAGCCCCAGCTCTGCCACCCTGCCCCAGCTCTGCCACCCTGCCCCAGCCCCAGCTCTGCCACCCTGCCCCAGCCCCAGCTCTGCCACCCTGCCCCAGCTCTGCCACCCTGCCCCAGCTCTGCCACCTGCCCCAGATCCAGCTCTGCCACCCTGCCCCAGCTCTGCCAGCCTGCCCCAGCTCTGCCACCCTGCCCCAGCTCTGCCACCCTGCCCCAGCTCTGCCACCCTGCCCCAGCTCTGCCACCCTGCCCCAGCTCTGCCACCCTGCCCCAGCTCTGCCACCCTGCCCCAGATCCAGCTCTGCCACCTGCCCCAGCTCTGCCACCTGCCCCAGCTCTGCCACCCTGCCCCAGCTCTGCCACCCTGCCCCAGCTCTGCCACCCTGCCCCAGCTCTGCCACCCTGCCCCAGCTCTGCCAGCCTGTCCCCAAGTGCTGGGGACCCCAGCAAGGACAAATCAATCCTACAGACCCCTACTCCTTTCAGTCCTGCAGTTCTTCTCTTCCTCTCTCAGCAAAGACTCCAAAGTCTGTCATGAGAGACAAGTGGGAGCAGAGAGAAACCAGCTCAGATCCCACCAGCTCACCTGAGAAATTCGGAATTCTCCATTGAAGTCCCAAGAGTTTGGCTGCAGTTTGACCAAGAAGCACAACACAAACATCAGCACTGGGAAGAGCTGCCCAGGGAGGGTTGGATTCCCCGTCCCTGGAGGTGGCACTGAGTGCTCTGCGCTGGGGACAAGGAGGGCATTGGGCACAGCTGGCACTGCATGGACTGGGAGGGCTTTGCCAGCCTCGGGGATTTGGGATTCTGGGACACGCTGATGTTTAAAGGCTCAGAGATCCCACATCACATCCTGATGTACACAGACTGTATTCAAATTAAAAGTGTGATTAACAGAAAACATTGCCAGATTTTCTAAAAATATGGAATCCCAGAATGTCCTGAGGGAAGGGACCCCCAGGGATCTCCCAGAGCCCACCCAGCCCAGCCTGGGCATCCCTGGCAGCGCTGGCCAAAGGCTCCTGGAGCTGTGGCAGCCTCGGGGCCGTGCCCATTCCCTGGGCAGCCTGGGCAGTGCCAGCACCCTCTGGGCAGGAACCTTGCCCTGAAATCCAAACCAAATCCCTCCCCTGGCCCAGCCCCAGCCACTCCTGGGTGCTGTCCCTGTCACCAGAGAGAAGAACAGGAATGAGCACCACAAGTTCATGGAGAGCTGGGGGACAGGAGAAGCACTCAGGGGTTTGGTTTGAAGTTTTAAACTCTTTGGGTTAAATATCCCCAGCATTTAACACAGATCCAGTGATTTTTTTGAGCCATACAATAGCATTTGTCAGCAGCTCAGAGTAATGCTGAGAGCACTTGACTCTAAAGGATGCAGCTCTTTCCGTCCTCACAAAGCAAAATTGTTCTGCTTGCATCATCTGCAGACAGCACGAGCTCCAAGCAATGCCCTCAGATTTAGAGGCTGAGCTGAAAGAGCAGCACCAAACAATCCATGGCAGACAATCCTGCCAGACTGCAGCTGGAGAACTTCCTATTCCTGTGGCACAAGAGCTCTCCAGTCACCGTGCAGAGCTCTGGGATTTACGGCTCATCCTTCGCTTCTGACTCTGCAGAAAGGATCACTGAACACCCTCAAAAAGGCACGGAGCTGGGAAAGGGAAAATGCTGCACAAGCTCCAGCCCCATGAGATTACCCTGATAACAGCTGTGATAAGGGAGCAGGGATAACACCTCAGCCTCCTGGCAGCCCAGCAGGTCGGGGGCAGAGAGCAGGAAGCTCCAAACAGGAGGATCCATCTGGTTCAGTCCCATCCTGGTCACACCCCAACATCCCCCCTGGTCCCACGGGGATTTCCAGCCCTGGGAGAGACTCCCTGATCCCAATGATCCCAATGATCCCAGAGATCCCTGGGCACAGCTGGAGCTGCCCAGTGATGCCCACAGAGCACTGAGGGCTACCCCACCCAATGAACTGCACTTGCCTTCCTCCTCTGGCCATGCCAGCCTTATTGGACAACATTTCCTTGAAGCAACCTCATTTCTCAGCAGCAAATAGCCACAAAAACCAGATTTCAGTCCCACTTCCTAAAATCCATGCATGGTGTTAAATAGCAGGTTGCTGTTTGTTCTTTAATAAGCACATTATGTGGTGTGGCTTGAGAGCAGAACAGCAGAGCAGACAGAAGTTTCCAAGCTGGATAAAGGTTTCCAAACTTTGTCCTTAGACACTTCAAAAATCAACAATGTCCTGCCATGAATTTAAGTATAGATGACCTTATGTGAAAACATATTTTAACACTTTTATGCTTTGAAGTTTTCCTCTGAATAGAAATTTTACAAACCAGAACAACAAAACTACAAGGAGAAGTTGGAAAAGAACAGATGAAAACTTTGTTACGTGTCTGCTTTTAAATGTAGTACTTCCCTGAACACCTACAGCAACTTCATGCCACAGTTCTTTATCCCAACACAAAACTCTGCCCTCTTCTCTTTGATGCTTATTCTGTTGTTTGCAATCCAAGCCCACACAGAAGAACAGAGGTGTTAACAAGGAAGAAAATTTTTAAAGCATTTCAGATCTCTCTCTACAACCCCGTTCCAGTTACAAAGCTTTTCCTGGCTGGGATTGGCCCTTCCAATCCCCAACAGAACAAAACCCATCAGAACACAAAGGGTGAGAGGGAGAGAGCACCTGCCAGCCCTCAGATAATGCTGCAACTCAAGAGAGCATTCCAGTGAAGAAATACAGCTGCAGGACAAAAGGGAGGGAAGAAGAACAGGTAAGAATGGAGATGGCTGCAGGAAAGGAGCTGGGAAAGCACCCCCAGGCACAGCAGCTGCAGCAGAGGGGCAGGGCACAGAACTGCCTCAAAAAACTGAATTACTCCAAATGGCCATGCAAAAGAGCCAAGCAGCAACCCCACACAGGAGCCTGTCTGTCTGAGAGCTCCAGAGAGCTGAGTTCATCCAGCTGGGGCTCACATGTGACTCCAAGGAAAATGTCAGGATTTTTGCTCAAGAAATTCAAGGATTACATCATCCCATTTGGTACATGACCAGATTACTGGCATTTTATTACAAAACACAGCTCTCAAGCTGTCAGCTTTTGTGATTCTCTGTAAGAATTAACTGTGCTTCCCCAAAATGCCCTGAAGATTTGTGAAGTTTTTGGAACTTGCACAGGGTAACTGAGCTCCTGGCTGCACCTCCTCACCAAAAGCACAGGAATCCCCACACAACCTGTCCACATGTGTAAAACTCACTTAAAAACCATTAAAATATTGCACCTTGCAGTTCACAGGCCAGCCCATAACCTGGTACCTGGGAAGCTGAAATTATAATAGAAATGAAAACAATGTATTTTTGCAGTTAGAATAAAAGGCTTTATCACCATAAAGACATGATTAACACAGCCCTGAGTTTAATTTGCGATTAACACAAAATTGGCTCAGTTGTATTTTCGGTTTTCAGATCAGTCTCGTGAACGTTTAAGATACAAGCAGCAGGTTCCCAACAGAGAAGCAGAGGTGCTGAACTGTACCAGAATATAAAGATTGCCATGGAGAGAGCCCTCCCGAGCCCAGGCTGACCTTTGGAAGCTGAGTGTGCAGCTGCCTCTCCCCAGGCTCAGCGAGCTGAGGCTGCTCAGGCTGCACAGCACAGCTGAATCCCTGCCCGGAGCCAGGGCTGGAGCTCCCCTCCACAGTTCAGCTGGGAGGGCAGGAACAAACAGCCCGAGTGTGCTTGGCAGGGGCAGCACCGGCCTGCAAACAACAGAGGCCTCTTCTCCTTCCCCTGCATGGGTGGGAAACAAAAAACAAACCCAGACATCATTTAAACTTTTCTCTCATCCACTGCTTCGAGGGGCTCAGACACAGAGACCCAGAGGTGCTGTCAGAAAAAATTAAAAGTTCTTGTTCCCCCAGAGCAGCCCTGCCATGGGCACCCCCTGGATCTGTGCTGGAAAACCTGGGCTGCCACTGCCAGCAGGTGAGACTCCACCAGAGGCTGGGATGGGCTGCAGGGACCCCAAAGCTCATTTCATTCCATCCTGCCATGGCAGGGACACCTCCCACTGCCCCAGGCTGCTCCAGCCCCAGTGTCCAGCCTGGCCCGGGGAGTTCCATCCCTGCCAGGGAACAATTCCTCATTCCCAATATCCCAGCTAACCTGCCCTCTGGCCCTTTGGATTCTTTCACAGGAATATCTAAATGCAGTAAATGTTTCCAGTTCTGTATGGAAGCACACAAAGCCATGTGCTCCAGAGGAGGTTATTCTGAGTCCTGCAGAGAGGAGCCAACCATTCCAGGTGGCTCCATGGGAACCCCCCCTCAGGAATCCCAGCTTTAAATCGAGCTGTTCTGTGTATTTTGCATTATTTGTGTATTAATAACTATTCCTACAAACTGCATTTCTGTGGAGCACGTGAACCTGCACCTTGAGATGATGCACAGCTAAACCCCTGGCCAGTCATTTACAGCCAATAGTCATGGCCAGGGCTGGATCCTTCAGAGATCCTGAGGGAGAGATGAAACCTCAATCATCTGAAATCACGGAAATCTGAAGGACAAAACACAAAGGAAAACCTGAACTTTTGAGACAACGTTGTCTCCAGAGGAATGATTTGAACAGGGCCATTAGGATTTGCTAACCCACACTATCAGCAGCAACAGATTTACTGTCATATGGAATGGACCAGCATTCCTGATTTTCCAGGATGGCCATCCCACAAAACCTTGCATTCCCAGCTCCCAGGATGGAGAGGTGAGCTCTCCCAGCTGTGGGCACACACACACACGAGGGACAATGCAGGGAAAGGGGACTGGGAACTGCTGCTGAAGACAAACCCAGCAGAGACTGGGCTTTCAGACATTGGGATTATTTCACAATTCCAGACTCACATTTTACCACACAACTTGTTGAAAAGCAGAATTCACAAAGAAAAGATGCCCACTTGGACATTAACACTAATTAATTCAATTACTTTAAAAACAGCACATGAAAAAGTAAAATATAATATCCAACACATGCAAGGCTGGTAAGAGAAAACCAAAGCATGGATGCACTATGTCAGTCAAGTTTTCCATGTTTTCACTGACTGCACTGAAGGGAATGCTGTAAAAATGCACCTTTTGCATCAAAAATAGAATAATTTTTCTTCCTGAGAATGCCCAAGGATACCTCTCTTCACTCCTTCCCACTCAAAATTATTTAATTTCTATTAAATAGAAATTGTCTATTCTGGTCAAGAAGCTGATCCTCTAGAGGGACAGACAATGCCCTGTTCACATAGGAGAGATTAGTTTCTAATTACTATCAGTAATTAGTGCTTTCCTGCAGCCAGAGCTGGAATTTCTCTGTCAGAACCTGCCACACACAGAGCTGCAGAGAGATTCACTCCAGACAGGTGGATGCAGCAGACACCTCCAGTGGTGCCTCCCAAAGCCCACAGTTGATGTTTGCTGGGTGAGGGCCTGGCAAACCCTGCTCTAAATCCTTCCAGTGCAATGAAATCCTATAGAGGCACTGCCAGCCAAAAACAACCAGTGCAAGGGAGTAGGTTCTTTTTAAATTCTACAAAGTGCACTTTTCAAAGAGGCAAACTGCTTGTGCCACAGATCCCACAGAGGTTTTAGCACCTCTCACTGAGGTTTCCTGTGCACAAGTCATTCATCAGCAGCTCTCAGCCTGGAGCCCCTTTCTGATTGTCCACCACCCCCCCAATTTCATGCTTGGCAAGTAAAAACAAAGCCAAGTTGCTGTGGAGGGGGCATCCCAAGTTCAGCAGCTGTGTCCAACACAAGAGCAGCGAGCACTCCAAGCTGCCAGCACACACAGCAGCTGAGGCAGCCCTGGCTGCTTTTATGGGAAAAAGAAACCAAACCCCCTCACATCTCTTGAGTTCTAAGCAGGACAACTCTGAGCACCCCAAAGAGGTGCCCCCAAACCTGCTGATGGCTCATGCTGCTCTGCCACTGCACACAGCACAGGGAGATGTTCAGGGCTGGCAGCTCCTGATCACAATCCCAAATGGTTTGGGACCTAAATCCCACCCAGTGCCACCCCTGCCATGGCAGGGACACCTCCCAGTGTCCCCAGGGTCCAGCCTGGCCTTGGGCACTGCCAGGGGTGCAGGGGCAGCCCCAGCTGCTCTGGGCACCCTGTGCCAGGGCCTGCCCACCCTGCCAGGGAAGGATTTCTTACAGAAAACTTCCACCCCACTGATGTCCCCATTCCCCAACCCATTGCTTGCAATTTCCTTAACTTTTTTCCCTTTATTCTTCTATTCCTCTTTTCCCTGGTGTTATCCTGCTAAAAGCTGCAATTCCAATCCCTGATTACAGCACAAAGACACTCCATAAAAGGCTACCCAAAGTCATGATTCAGAAACATTTCACTGCTACATTCACATTCTTTCCTGAAGCCAGATCTATCCTAATTGCAGGATTAGAGGCATTAAGGAAAGGCCACCAAACAGCAGTGACAGAGGGAACAGGCACTGCAGCCCATGGCTCTGAGACCCCAATCCTGACTTTATCTAGGAACCAGGACAGAATGGAAAACCCTCAAGCAAACACAGCTATTCTGCAAAGGACCTTATGTGGAATGAAAGGAGTGGGGACACCAGAGAGGGAGCACAGAGCTGAAGGAATGGGGTGTGCTTTGTGGGGCAGCCCAGCCAGCTCTGGGGAAGCCTGAGCCTCAGACACTGCAGAAACTGCTCAGAAATGCTCCGGGCACCAAACAAGAGCCCTGTCAGGCTGCCAGGGCCAGGGAGGGCTCTCCAGGGCTGAGCTGCCAGGGCCAGGAGGGCTCTCCAGGGCTGAGCAGAGCCTGTCAGGCTGCCAGGGCCAGGAGGGCTCTCCAGGGCTGAGCACACAGCCTGGGCTGCCTCAGCCCTCTGGGATTCACAGCCCTGAGCTCCGAGGGAGCAGCAAATGCAGCCGGTGTCTCCAGCCGTGCCACCTGCCCACACCCACAGGCGGGCACCCCCTGTGCAGCCGGGCATGGGCACACTGAGCCAGGCAAGGCTCCTCCTCCCACAGGGCTCTGGGGGGAAACTTCAACGGAGAGAGGAGAATTTGGCATCGATTCACTGGTATAAACTATCACAGGAGCATGGAATGTCCTGAGGGAAGGGATCCCCCAGTGCCAGCCCTGCCCTGCCCAGAGCCCACCCAGCCCAGCCTGGGCATCCCTGGCAGCTCCTGGAGCTGTGGCAGCCTCGGGGCCGTGCCCATTCCCTGGGCAGCCTGGGCAGTGCCAGCACCCTCTGGGCAGGAACCTTGCCCTGAAATCCAACCTAAATCCCTCCTGGCCCAGCTCCAGCTGCTGCTCGGGTCCTAAGGAAGTTTCCCGGGTGAGAACATCACCAGGTCATACCCAGCAAGGGAAGTTACAGGTGACTACAACAAAAGGTAAAAGAAAGAAGGAAGGATGGTGTGAAGTAACACTCTCCAGAGCCATCAACACCCAAAATACAGTCTGGCTTTTTGATTTAAGAAAATGCAGCCATTCAGAGCGTGACTCCAATAGAAACTCAGTTAATATCCACAGGTATTGCCTTAAATACCTATTGCCATATAAGCTCCGAACAAAAAGCACTTTGGAGCTGTGGGAAGAGATAGAGGACAGAGTGCTTCTTGTTTTAACGAGGGCCACACCATCCCACCTGGAACGCCGGTTGTTTCACTAACAGGAATTATTTACTAAACAATGCTCTCTGATGAGCCACGGAAGCGTTTTCCCTTAATGGAGCTGGAATCCACAGAAAACACTGCTTTCCACAAGCAAACCCCATATTTCACCCCAAATAAAGCAACAGCTGAACCAGAACAAAAGATATCCACAGGGAATATCATCCACAAGCTTGCCCGCTCACCAGGCAGAGGCACACACAGGGACACAGCCCCATCCACGGACCGGCTTCCTTCCCCTGCCGCCCCGGCAGCGCTCCCACATTGATCCCCCGTTCCGCGGGGCCCTTTGCCGAGCCCTGAGGACGGCACTGCCCGGGGCTGCCGCTCCGGGCAATGGCATTCCCGGCGAGGGGCGCGGGCGGCCGGAGGAGCGGGACCAAGGTGATCCCAGCGCCGGGATGGCCGCGGCGGCACCGCCGCTACGGGAACAGCACGGCCCCGGCAAGGGGCGCAGCATCGCTCACCGCCCGCTCCGGGAGGCGAGGGCGAGGAGCCGGCCCTGGCACCGCGACACGCCCGGGCACCGTGAGGGGCTGAGGCGGCGCTGCCCCCCCGCCGGCCTGGGCTGAACCGCCGCCGCCGCTCGCAGCCCGCGCCCCCCGCTGCCCCCGTCCCGCCGGGCCGTACCTCATGTCTGTGCGGGCCCTACTCACAGCCCCGGCCGCGGCCAGGGCACCGAGGGGCCGGAGGGGCCGGAGCGGCGCCCGCAGCCGCCTCCGCCGGACGCGCCATCGCCGCCCTCGCCCCGTCTGAGGGGAGGGGGGAGGAGCCCCTCGCGGCCGCCGTACTGACGCGCGGCCGCGGCCCCCGAGTGACGGACAGGGAGTACCACCAATCAGAGCCCGGGAAAGGGGCGGAGCCCCGCGCCCTTGGACCAATCAGAGCTCTGACAGCCCCTCTCTGACGCGCGACCTCCGCCCGCCCCCCGCGTGACGAGCAGGGCGCTGTACCAATCAGAGGCCGGAACAGCGGCAGGACCCCGCCTCCCCGACCAATCACGGCTGTGCCAGGCTGAGGGGCCGGCGCTCGGGGCGCGGTGAGGGGCCCGTGATGTGCGTACGGAGTTAACTCGTGGGGCAATGGCAGGCGGCGTCTCCTCCCTCTCCCCGGCGGTGTCCCACAGGTCGTGCCGGGCCCCTCCCTCCTCACCTCATGGAATGAGTGACATCCACGCGGGCCAATCCCGCCTCGGCTTTCACGATGAATGGCGGCCACTAGGACCAATCGCCAGCGCTTGCCGTGCTGTCCGAGTCTGTGATTGGTTGCAGGGTGGGGGGCGGTGCCTGAGGGCGAGGCGGAAGTGAGGGAGTGTCATGGCAACCGCGGGCGCGTCGCGGCGCTCGGGAGTCCCGCGGAGCCGCTGAGGGCCGGCCCGGGGCTGCCGGAGCCTCTCGGTGCGGGCCGGGTCCGCTCGGATCCCCTGAGGGCTCCCCGGGGCTGCCGGAGCCTCTCGGTGCGGGCCGGGTCCGCTCGGATCCCCTGAGGGCTCCCCGGAGCCTCTCGGTGCGGGCCGGGTCCGCTCGGATCCCCTGAGGGCTCCCCGGAGCCTCGCGGTGCGGGCCGGGTCCGCTCGGATCCCCTGAGGGCTCCCGGAGCCTCTCGGTGCGGGCCGGGTCCGCTCGGATCCCCGGAGGGCTCCCCGGAGCCTCTCGGTGCGGGCCGGGTCCGTTCGGATCCCCTGAGGGCTCCCCGGAGCCTTCGGTGCGGGCCGGGTCCGCTCGGATCCCCTGAGGGCTCCCCGGGGCTGCCGGAGCCTCTCGGTGCGGGCCGGGGTCGCTCCCCGGGGGTGGCGGGACGGGCCCGACGTGCGGGGGTCCCGGGTGCTCCCTCCGGGGTTAGAGCTGCAGCACTGGTGCCATGGGTTCCTGCCTCTCTACCCCCTGCTTTCCCTTTTCCTTGTTAACTCAATTTTACTGTTTGGTTGGTTGGGTTGGTTTTTTTTTCCCCTTTCCCTACTCCCTGCTTTCTTTTGTGCTCGTTAACTCAATTTTAACAATTTTAACAATTTCCTTGATAACTCAATTTTAATTTGTTTGTTTGTTATTTTCCTTTCTAAAGGTTCCTGTTCGTTGAGGACGCGACGGGAGAGGAGAGGCCGAGTGGGAGAGGAGCCAGAAAGCCAAGTGGTGATTTTTGCTGAGGTCTCGTGTAAGTTGTGCTGTGTTCCTGCCCAGGAGTTCCCTGTGCTCCCTGTGCAGTGTCCCGGTGTCACTTGTGTGCCTGGGTAGCAAAGAGCCCCTGCAGTGCCCAGGGCACAGGAAATCCAGGAGAGCTGCAGAGGGACTGGGGACAAGGCCTGCAGGGACAGCACCCAGGGAATGGCTGCCAGTGCCAGAGGGCAGGGCTGGGTGGGATCTTGGCAATGAGGAATTGTTCCCTGGCAGGGTGGGCAGGCCCTGGCACAGGGTGCCCAGAGCAGCTGGGGCTGCCCCTGCATCCCTGGCAGTGCCCAAGGCCAGGCTGGACCCTGGGGACAGTGGCAGGTGTCCCTGCCATGGCAGGGGTGGCACTGGGTGGGCTCTGAGGTCCTTTCCAACCCAAACCAGTCTGGGATTCTCAGTCCTGTGGATTTTCTCTGTTATGGGCATCTAAACCTGTTGGCCTGGTTTAAAGCTTCTATATCACAAAGACTCAAATTGCCTGCAAACAGTGCCTATAATTCTTATGGAATAATTTAATTTAATTTAATTTAGCAGGGCTTTTGTGCCTTGTTTGCCCCCAGCCAGTGCAGCTGTCCCAGTTTGGTTGCTGTGTTTTTCAGGTCACTATGAAGGCCCTGTATGCTCAGCAGAATTCTCCTGGAGAGGAAATGACATTTGTGTTCCAGGAAAGAGTGAGTTCCCTCCAGAGCTGCTCTGTCCCTCAGGCAGTGGGACAGGAGAGCTTGGCTCAGTGCCACAGGGGAATTGAGGCACAGAAATCTTGCACAGGCTTGGGGAGGACTGCTGGGATCCCTGCACACACAGGCAGGGGAAGGAGGGCAGGGGAGGTGCATTTTGGCATCAGGCAGCACTTCCAAGACCACTGCTGGATTTCTCTGCAGTTTTGGTGTCCAGACTTTACAAACAAGCTTTGCAGGCATGAAAAATAAACCCTGGGGCCACATTTCCTGGCTGAATTTCTAGTCCCTGAAAAAGTAGAAATAGAACTTGAGGAATCTATCAGGTTTGGGGTGAGAACACCAGTTCTTACAGGGGTTGTTCCTTTGACATCATTTGGACTTCATTTGGGACTTGAATGTTGACCTCAGTGGGTTTGTCAGGATTTGTGTCTCAGACAAAGTGAAAAAAAACAGAAACAGAAAAATAATGTCAGTGGCTGATGAGGTTTAGTAAGGTCTGGTGGTCAGATTGCAAGAATAATATCATAATATAGTAATGTCATATAGTAATATAGTATAGTAATATATATTACACACATATATAATATTATATACTATATACTATATATTATATAGAGAATATATATTATATAATATAATATAATATTATATTATATTATATTATATTATATTATATTATATTACATATATTTTATATATTATATATATTATTAATATAATATCATATAATATCATATAATGTAATGCAATAGACTATAATATAATACAATATAATAATATAATATAGTATAGTAATATACCAGTTTGCAATAATAGTATAATGCTAATGCTAATAATAATAAGAAGAAACTCAAAAAATGATGTTGTAAACCCCTTTTCATTGACAATTCCTGCCTACTCTCCCCACAAAACAGCCCAAGAAGGGGAGAAGTGCCTTCAGGAGCTGGAGAAGCTCCTGGGGGCACGTGCAGTGTGTGACAAGGACCTGTCAATCTGTCCTAGGAGAACCTTCCTGCCAGCAGGGACCACGATGTGAAGGTGCAGGTCAGAGCCTGTGCTCTCGGCTGGGTGGACACACAGGTATTGGTTTGTGTTGGTTTGCTGGGGGTGTCTGGGGTGCCATGGCCTTGGCTGGGGGCTGGCACAAGCTCAGGCTGTGCCTTTGCTGCTGGCAGTGGGCACAGAACTTTTTAGGGGTGTCCCCATCAGGGGGATCCTCGGGGAAGGTTTCCATAGGCACAGGACTGGGCTGGGCTTCTTGCACAGCTCTGATTAAAAAGCATCTGGAATTTGATTCCTAATTCATGGAGACAGATCAGTTGTCAGCTGAGATCTCTTGCAGTAAATCCCTTTTATCTTCATCTAAGTCACAAGTTGGCTTGGCTGGTAGTAACTCCCTGCTTTTATTTTTTAATATGTTTCTAAATATAAATACAGAATTCAGTGCCATGGTTTAATACTGAGAAACGTGTGCACTTCCTTCCCCTGGATAACATTCTGGTAATGGCCCAAGCTTCCTGTGATGATCCAACACTGTAAGATGTAATACATTTATAAATGCAGAGCTTTAGCAAGAATGCTGCCAGCATTGTTTTCATTTAGCTCCTGGCAGAAATCAAACTGAAGAAGGAACTTGTGCCTGTTGGGAGAGAAATTTCAGGAGTTGTGCTGGAAGGTGAGTGAGTGTCAGTGCCCAGGGAGGGAGGGAGGGAGCAGGGATTCCCCTCAGAGCCCAGAACTTTCTCTGGAGAGCTTTTTGGAGCTTTGGCTTCCTTGGCTGCTCTCCCACTGCTGGTACCACTCCCCTGAGGTGGAGAGTCCAGCCTGGCTCTCAGACACCCCCTGTGTGTTCCTGCAGGGAGCTCCTTGTGCCAGAGTTTGGGAATTCAACATTTGGGCTTGGCATCAAGAATCAATCAATAATTGTAATCAATACAATTATGGTTTTTCACAAGAAATGTGTATCTTTAGTTTTGTGAGCTAGTGATAACCAGTGCTTCCAAATGCACATCCCATTCCTGCTCTAAATATTTCTGTTCTTCCCTTCTTCCCTCCTTTTCACCTCTCCATGGTGAGTTGGAAGCAAGGTGACCTTTTTCCAGCCAGATGATGAAGTGGTGGGTAAGTTAATGCCTGCTTGCCTCAACTGACACCAACACTCATCTTTTCATAATGAATGACTGGGCTTAGAATAATTGGGAAGGCTAAATTGACCATGTATTCTCAAAATTAAACTGCTGTCACAGGAATAAACTTATAAATGGGAATTCTGTTCTAAGAATGTTCCCTTAGGATTTGAAATATGATGTTGTGTTAACCACCAAATTGTGAGTGATGCCTTAGGAGAGAGGAGTGATTTCTTAGAGCATTCTGTCCCACATGTTTATGTTTTCTGTGCTGGGTGAAAGGATTAGAGGATGACTGAAGTTCTGGAAGCAGGACAGAGTGGAGAGTGAGTGTTTGGGCATTGTGGTCCTTGCTGCACTATTCCCTCATGGCACAAGGGCTGCTCTAGGCAGCTCCTGGAGTCTGGCTGTTCCCTGCAGGAACCCTGGGGACAGCTCCAGGTGGGCACAGACACATTTTTAATGAGAACTGGGAAGGACTTGACACAGCAGCCACATTTGCAAGGCAAAGCCCTTTGGTCTAAATGGAGTGGGAGATCTGTGGGAGAGAGGGAAGAAAAGAATGGTTTCCCTGGGATGGAGGGGATGTTAATTCAGGAGATGGAGCCAGAACCTCCTGTTCAGGAGAGTTTTGTGGCCAGTGAAGGTAAAAAAGCTCAGGTATAACCAGGATGGAGGAGTTTTTCTGCCTACTCTGCTTTTGCTTTCTCTGCCTTCCCTGGGTAGTTTGTTTTTCCTGCACTTCCTCTTTTTTATTCCTGCTTTTTAGCACTTCCACATTCCTGTGTGTCCATCCTCTGCTTCTTCCTGTGCCTTTGGTGCTGCCTTTGCAAATGCAGGGTCAGGAATTGGGATGGGAGAGGGAGAGGAGCTGTGGGGTGGCTGCTCCATGCCTCAGATCCCTGCTCTGTGATCCATGGCCTGGGGTGGAAGGGGAGCTCTCAGAGTGTGGAACGAGCTCAGACATCACCAGACAAAAATGACACATGCCAGTAGCAGACAGCACTCAGTGCTGTCCCCATTCTTTCTCCCTCAATCCCAAAATGCTGCAGAAGCACCCCTGGAACTTCCTTGTGCCCAGGGACACCTCAGGCTGGGACCTGGCCAAGGTCTCTGACCTGTCCTGAACCTGCCAAGAGGGGACTGAATCCAAACAGGAGCAGGGAATTCCTTGGGAGAATGCTTTGGTTGGAATGATTGCTTGTGTGAAATTCAAAGTCTGTGTTCCTTCTTTTTTCAGGAATTCTGCCCCTGGATTCTGAGGACTCTGGTGTCTGTGAAGTTATCCTGGTTCACGAGCATTATTTGGGTTTGTAGATTATACATTTTGCCAATAATAATTTTTACTGTAGACTTTATTTTAGCTTTTCTAAAGGGGAATTACCTTGGAGCTCTGGGCACACCCCTTCCATTCCAACATTCCACAATTCCAGCTGCCCCACCAAGTCACAGAAGTTTGAACCCTCAAGGGCTTTTTCTTTGCTGTCACCATTTCACAGTTCTAAACCACACAAGCTGACCCTGGTTTTTTCCTTTTCCTTTTATTTCCCTTCTAACTTCCTGTTCTGTTGCTTCATTGTTGTTGTACTTTTTCCTAACCTGTCAAAAATTTAATGAGGAGAAATTTGCTTTTTTCTTCCCTTTGACTCAATCCAGGAATATCACTTGGGACCAGACTAACAGATAGGGTGAAACAAGGAGACTGGACGTGGAAACTGGAAATTTCAGGGATGAGGGTCAGGGAAAGCCCAGTATTGAGACATTATTTTCAATTATTGTGAGCTTCCAGTTTTCCCTTTCTGGGCATAGATTACTTTAATGAGTAGGATGCTAAATGTGGGAGTCCCTGTTCTTCTTCCAGCAGTTTGCTACCTTGAACAAGTTATTGTTTTGCTCAAAATTTGCTCTTCCCAAGGAAACTGTGGCTGCCCCATCCCTGGCAGTGCCAGGTTGGACAAGGCTTGGAGCACCCTGGGACAGTGGAAGGTGTCCCTGCCATGGCACTGAATGGGCTTTGAGGTGCTTCCAACCCAAACCACCCTGGGATTCTAAAAATCTAAGTTTGGGTTGTGTTTTCTGCGACTGCCATGAATTCCAGCTGAGTAGCTATGAGGTGGCTCCCTTAAACTTGGTTATATCAAAATTGAATGCTTAATTTAATTGTGTAAAATATGGCAAAATATCCTCTCCATGTGTTCTTAATACAAGAGGGAACCAGGAGCCAGTGGTGGTGACCTGTTTGCAGGTGGAGCCTTCCTGACTCACTGTGACAGCTTTTGCTAAATAAGCCCAGGGGTTTTGCTGGGGCTTTTACCATCTCTTTGCTGTGTTTGTTGGTGTGTGTGGTGCTACATTTTAGTTAAATGGTTTGCTCTGTCTCACCCCTCAAAAATATAGGGTTTATTGCAAGCCTGTGTTCCTCCCCTGCAGCATCAGGTATCTGCAACCCCATTGGCCCAGGTCTGATTCTGTGCCCACCTTGACTCTCCCTGTTCAGCTGGAGAGGGAGATGAGAGGCTCTCTCAGCTCTTTGCTCTCTCTTGGCCCCTTCTCTTCCCAGGCTCTCCCTCTTCTCCCTCAGGAACCCTACTGCTCCCAGGGGTAGGATCCCCAATAAACCCTCATCTAATGAGCACCCCCAGAATCCGTGTGGAGTCTCCTTGCCTGCCTGCTGCTCCCAGTGAACAAATTGTCTTATTTATCAAGAGCTCCATTATCATTATGGTGCAAGGATTCCATCTCACCAGAGTATCATATCTCCTCGATGTTTCCCACAGGCAGCTCCTCTAAGCACTGCCTGTTCCTGGTCCTTGCAGTATTCATGTGACTCCAGATCCCACCAATCCACTCTTTTATACCACTGCTCTTATTGGCTACAGGTGTGGCCTGTTAAGATCAAGCCTGCTCCTAATTTTTAGTAATTGGTTCAGCTGCAACTCTTTCAGGTGACAAGATTACATTCTGTACCATTTTCAGTTATCCATTCTGTATCCCCCTACATGAACACACAGCTTAGGGGGCTCCCAGGGATCCCCAGATGAGCTGTCTCAGGTGTGTCTGTGTTTGTCCCTCAGCTCACAAGCCCCAGAAGCTGTGCTGGGCAGAGCACACAGCTTAGGGGGATCCCAAAGGAGTTCATCAGGTGTGTTTGTGTTTGTCCCTCAGCTCACAAGCCCCAGAAGCTGTGCTGGGCAGAGCACACAGCTTAGGGGGCTCGCAGGGGATCCCAGAGGAGCTCATCAGGTGTGTCTGTGTTTGTCCCTCAGCTCACAAGCCCCAGAAGCTGTGCTGGGCAGAGGCTGCGGGGACGCTCCGGGACGGGCTCCGCGCGTACACGGCCCTGCACTACCTGGCCCCAGTGTCCCCTGGCACCAGTGTCCTCGTCCTGGATGGAGCAAGTGTGGGTACCTGGGGTCACACGTTCTCCCTGCACACAGCCCTGCGTTTCTGGGAGTGCTGGCAGTGCCCTTCCTTTCCTGGCTTTGCAGGAAGGGCTGTCCCGTGTGGGATCCTGACCGGGGATATTGTCCTGCCTGCAGTGGGGGATGCACACAGGGAGGGTGTTCTGGTGTCCTGCACTGACAAAGTTTTGCCCTGAGTCCTCAGGGATAACTGCAGGAAAATTAATGCCTGTTTGCCTATTTTTTAGTCTCTCCCACCTCTGCTTTTTACCTTTTCTTGGATATAAATTGGTTTGCATTCCTGCAGTTCTTGGTGCTAATGAAGATGTGGGGTTCCCTCAGCCCAGGTTCTGTAATGTAAACATGGCTGGGACCTTTTCCTTGGAGCTTTTTTCCCTTCAAGCTCCAAGTTCCAGCTGCAGTGAAGGTGGCTGTGGTAATTAGAGTCTGAGCTATTTTATTGATATCAGGAACGAGTTACTGACCAACAGTTCATTCAGAGCTTCCAGGTCACTGAAGAGTTGTTTTGGCCTCACTTAGGACAGAAGCAGATCTGTGAATATTCAATACTTGGTTCAGCTGTGGGGTTTTTGCAGGAGTAAGTTCATTTCTGGGTACTCTCCTGACTGGCCTTTACAATGTAATTGTTCTTAACATTAAATTGTTGGGGTAAATAAATGAATGAATAAATTAATCAATGACCCTGCTTTTCCCCTCTCAGCCATTTGGTACCATTGCAATTCAGCTGGCTCAACACAGAGGGGCCAAAGTCATCTCCACTGCCCACAGCCTGGAGGACAAGCAGTACCTGGAGAGGCTCAGACCTGCTGGGGGTGAGTTTTATCCTTCAGTACTGAAGTTTGGCCTAAAGAATATCTCAAAATATTTTTTTGTCAGGTCTAGAGACTTAATTCTATAAAAATTAAATACAAATTGATAAATAGCCTAATTAAACAGTTTTCAGGTTTGTTCTGTGCTCCACAGGTGTTTAATTTCTGGTTTAGGTGTAGTTAATGGTATTTTAATTCTCCATTTCAGTGGTGATGACTGGCAGTACTTCCCAGTAGTGCTGAGTGCTGGCTTTTGGCCCAAGTGCTCAGGAAATCTTTCCATGTGATGAAGTGGTTGCTGTGCAAGGAAGGATTGCTGACTCACCACTACCCCAGTGTGTGCCAGAGCTCACACACCTGACACCCAGCACTCAGCACCTCACATTGCTCCTGCCAGGGTTTGCTCAGGTGTCAGGAGCTGCCACAGCTGGAGCTGGACATGCACAGGCTCTGCATTCTCTCCTTGCCAAAGGAGCTTGGCCTCACACACAACACTTGCATTCTTCCCCGACCTCTTCCCTTTCATACTTCAAGTTTGGATTTTTTTTTTCCCTCTGAAAACAACATGAGAAGATACTCTGTGTAAGAATCTTCTCTGATCAAAACTTTGGTGATGTTTTGTGAGGGAAAGTGGAATATTCCTTTATCCTGACAGTTTTAAAATAAAGGATGGATTGTCAGCCTGGCTGGATTGCAGCAAAAGGTTAAAACTGGTGCCTGCTACTTCCTCCTGCACATACCAAGTGCTGCAGTGTGATTGCCAGGTTTATTTGTCAGAGTATGATTTTTGTTGGCATTCACTGGAGCTACAGAACTGGAGGATGCCTTTGGGGGAGCCTTGTGCAGCCCCATCTGTGTGGCTCCAGCTGCAGCCACCACAGCAGCCCAGGGCTGCCATGCAGCACCTGCCAGACTCATTTCTCTGGAGCTTGAGAGCAACACCTTTTTTTTGCAATTTGACCCAAAAAACTCCCTATTTTTTCCTGATTTCTGCAGCCTTTTTTACTGTCTCTGTGTTTACATATTTTACTGCACTAGCAGTCATGACAGACATCAGAACTGGAAGATTTTTGGGAATGCTGTTGCTGTGCAGAGCCTTGTTGCACCAGCTGTTACAGGGCCAAAGAGGAAATATAGAAGACATAAAATTTCCTTTTGTAACATTTTATGGGTGTATTTTGCTAATTATATGAAAAATTCATGAGCTAGGAAAGGATTTAGGAATTTTATTCTCACAGTCCTGAGAACTTTTTACAACATTTTTAAGTTCTTTGAATGTTAATGTCATAAGTAACCCAAGCTCTAATTGGCTTCTTGTGTGTGTAGGTGGAGAATGTTCAGTTTTGTGCTTGTTCAGTGGATTTTTGGTTTGTTTTTGGCAGTTTCCAGTGAGCAGCTGTTTGTGTTATCATTGTTGAGCATACCAAGCTGCTTCCTGGAATGGCTGAGGGGGAAAAATGATAACTGCAACTTTATTGCAAATAAAGAAATAAACCTGGGTACAGCATTAAAGAGAGAAACAGTTTGAGTGCAAAAGCAAAAAGCTTTTAGAAGTGTTCAGACTTTCTGATTTGTTTGTTAATTAATGTGATTCCAGTGCCTGAAGTAGAGGTTCCTGGTAATGTTTCAGGATTTGTATTTAGACCAACAGGATGGGACTTTGTCTTTAGTAATCCCTGGAGTAAAAACTGTAATAGAACGAAGGAGGGGATTTTAACAAATGTTGACATTTTAATGCCTGTGTTTCAGGCTGGAGACAGATTATTCCATAAGCAATGGGATGAGTTTCTGTCAGAGAACCAAGGAGAAGTATCTGAACATACACAGATATTTCCTCTGCTTCCAAGGGCACCTCCTGCTTTTCTTTTAGTTTGCTTTGTGAGGTTTTATTCTGTGCCACCAGCACTGAGCTCTGTTTAGAACCCCCCAGAGCAAACTTTGGGAGAGACTGTGGAATCCTGGGGTTCCTGTGTCCCCAGCAGTGGAGGAAGAGAGAAACTGAAGTTTTGCCAGTCAGAAAAATCTTACTGTGGAAGTTGTGCAAGTCCCAGCAGAAGAAGCTGAACTCATTTACCAGTATTTTGTGAGAAATACATAAATGACAAAGGATTATGGAAAGTTATATTACAGTTTGTTGCTTGGCCTCTTCCACAATGGTGAGAAATTTTTCCAGCATTTTTAAGGAAGGAAGTTGACCAGGATTTTGATAAGTACTGTTTGAAGTGTTGTGCTGAGTTAAGGAACAAAACTGGACATTTTTGCTATACAGAAATCAGAATATAGTCAAACTGCTGGAACTCTGGCCTTTTCTTTTTGATTGCCAGGCGTTGGGTCTGTGAAACCAGAATAATTTTCAAAAAGTGAAATTATTTGCAGAAATAATACCATGTCAAATTGCCCTGGTAAGGAAAACCTTTTAACTTCTTGACTGAAGTAAACGAAGAAGAAAAGGATATTATGGGAGTTTATTTGCATATGGGAAATGTGACTATCATTAACAATTCATTTATATCCCATCTTTAGTAAATTTTGACCAGGTATTCTCTCCAGTGAAATCATTTGACTTCAGTGAAAAAAAAGAGGGAATGACTTGGGATTTGAATGCATCCTGTGATTAGATTGGGGATTTGAAGGGACAAAAAGAACCAAACCCAGGGCATTTATTGATGATTTGTTAATATCCTTAATGACCAGCTCCTTGCATTTTTTCTTCCCTCCCTCCTTGCTCCCCTCCCTGCTGCTGGGATCCCACTCCAGGAGTCCGGCAGCCTTTGGTGGGTGAGTGCAGATCTGAGCTCAGGCTCCACATTTGTTTGATGTTCTTTCAGTTCTCATTTTGCTGTGGGGTCTTTGGCCTGTTTGGTTTATAAATGTTTGTTCTACCTCATAATGATGAAACAAACTGTGTGGCTGCTCCTTCTCTGTGTTATTGTTATAATATTAAAAATGGCTTTTACCAGAAACAGAGCAGGGTTGGATGGGAGATTGGCAATAAGGAATTGTTCCCTGGCAGGGTGGGCAGGCCCTGGCACAGGGTACCCCTGGATCCCTGGCAGTGCCCAGGGCCAGGTTGGACACTGGGGCTGGAGCAGCCTGGGACTGTGGGAGGTGTCCCTGCCATGGCAGGGATGGGATCCTTAAGATCCCTCCTAACCCAAACCATTCCAGAATTCTCTCATTCCTGATTCTGTGGTTCATCTTTATAACCAACCAAAATCAGGGCATCATAGACACATGACAGGAAAATGTGTTGGTGGCTTTCAGTTCAGCAATATTTCTAGAGCAGATGTAAATCCTTCATCTAAACATTTAATTAAAGACCCAGAGAGCCAGGACTTGGACAAGAATTGCAAAGAATGAATTTAGAGAAGGATTTGCCACATTTTATCCTTTTGGGCCAACAAACTCATGAATTAACTCTGCATTCATACTTTTGGTGTTGATTTTGCACTGTGTTGAAAATTAAAAAAAAAAAAAAGATGTGCCAAGTTTTTTGTGCAAACCCGTTTGTGGTACCTGCAGAGAGCAGAAACTGCATGTGCTGCTCGGGATCTGAGCTCTCAGCTTTGAGCACCTAAGCTCCTTTTCCATGGATCTGAAGTGTTTTTTGCTGCTGTCCTGCTCTGGCAGCCCGGGTGATCGACGTGTCCCACGGGAAGATTGACGTGGCCGAGAGCTGCCTGGAGGAGACGGGCGGGCTGGGCGTGGACATCGTGCTGGATGCCGGAGGTACGGGAGCGCTCCTGCCCCCTGCCTTTGGCTTGGGGTTTCAGGGTTTATCATTCCCTGATAATTCCCTGCCAGGCGTGTCAGTCATCTCTCCTGTCCCCTCCCAGCACTGGCAGTGCTGGCATTCCAGAAGGGCACTGAGTGATTGGCAGATTCAAAGGATGGGAGCATTGGGCCATCCAGTTGTCCTTTGTCCCATGAGACCTCCCCTCCTGTCCCTGCTTGGTGGCTCCCTGCCCCTTCCCTGCCCCTCTCCCCGGGGTTCAGAGGAGCAGCAACCACAGGGTCAGGGAGCTCTGTTGGAGCTGGTGCTGCACTCAGAGGCTGTGGGCCAGAATAAAGCTCTGGATCCAAACCTCCATCAGAACCGACTCCTTTCCTTCACCATCGCCTGAAAGCTTCTCCACCAAGATAAACCTGAGCTCCTGCCTGCCTGGACTTGTCTCCAAGTGCCCAGCTGCAGCACCCAGGCAGCCCAAAGTGTCTCTGGGGTGAAACACCACACACCCACCAGCCAAAAGTGTCTCTGGGGTGAAACACCACACACCCACCAGCCAAAAGTGTCTGTGGGGTGAAACACCACACACCCAGCCAGCCAGAAGTGTCTGTGGGTGAAACACCACACACCCACAGCCAAAAGTGTCTGTGGGGTGAAACACCACACACCAGCCAGCCAAAAGTGTCTGAGGGGTGAAACACCACACACCCAGCCAGCCAAAAGTGTCTGTGGGGTGAAACACCACACACCCAGCCAGCCAAAAGTGTCTGTGGGGTGAAACACCACACACCCAGCCAGGCAAAAGTGTCTGTGGGGTGAAACACCACAGTGCCACTATTTGGTCCAGCACCAAGGGCCAGACAAGCTCAGGCACGTCCTGTCCAGCTGTATTGGTGATATTCCAATACCTGTCAATGGCATCCCCTCATTCCCAGAGCTCCTCTGTCACCCACTGCTGCCTGCCAGCACCTCCCAGTCAGCTGCTAAGTGGGGCTGAAATAGTCCTCAGAAACTGGAAATTAAAAATGGCTCTAGAGAGTAGAGCTGTGATATTGTTGCTTTGCTGCCTTGTTTGAATACAGAAATTAACCCTAATTAACAGCACTGTCAACCTCTATTGGAAACCAGCTTTAATAGGTGAAAACTCTGAAGTTACTATTCAGAGTTATGTAAATAAAATACTATTATACTTGATATCACATATATTTATTACTATAATAGTAATAAATATATGTAATATATGTAATAAAATACTAATAAATATATGTTGTATATTAGAAATATATTATAACGATATATAAATACTTGATATATCAATTATATTTGATATCTATTTTAACATACTGCTGATATATATTTACATATAATAGTATCTAAATATATAATATTTAGATATGTAGTATCTAAATATATAATAGTATCTAGATGTATAATTTATAAATTATGTATTACTTTTTAATATATATACTATAATATACTATATTTTATAGTTGTATACATTATGAATTAAGTCACATATACTATATATTATATATATTTTATATCTTATATATAGTATATTATGTATAATATACTCTGTTATGTATAATATACTCTATTATGTATAATATTTACTATTATGTTATATACTATATAATATAGGCTATATTAGTCTATATTGTTACTACATAGTATTATGAATATGAATATAAACAAAATATTGCTCTGAATCGTAACTTGAGAGCTATTATAAAATATTATTCTAAGTATATAAAATACTCAGAGTATAATTAAAATAATAAATCAGAGTTTTTCAACCATTTTTAGCTGAAACCAAAAACCTTAGAGTTCCACTGAAAGGTGTGGCAATAGATACATATTGAATTTTGCACATTTCCTGCTGAGCTCAGAGGAATTTGTTCTCCCTCCCAGTGAGGTTGTACAGTGCCGAGGACGAACCAGCTTCCAGGTGCCAGCTGCTGCCTCACAAGCACGACATCATCACCCTGCTTGGGGTTGGGGGACGCTGGATAACAACAGAAAGGAACCTGCAGGTAAAGGTGCCTGTGCAGGGAGGAGTTTGTCCCACAGAAAATAGAGATACAGACACATGAAACTGTTGTTTCAACCTGTCAGTGTTGCGAGCTTCCTCTCTTTTAACAGTGGGCTAAAAGTGTTTTTTGTTTGGTTTAACCAGCTCTATAAAATAACCATTTAACCTTTATTTTTGTATGAGAAAATGTAACTAAATAGCATTTTTCTTCAATTTGCTTCAGCTGGATCCTCCAGACAGCCATTCCTTGTTCCTTAAGGGAGCCACAGTGTCCTTCCTGAATGAGGAGGTCTGGAACTTGTCCAATGTGCAGCAGGGGAAGTATCTCGATATCCTTTGGTGGTGCTGTGGAATTCTCTCTGCCCAAAGGAGGGAAAACACAACTGGCAAATCCCACTGAGAGGTTCTCTGCTCAGTGCTGCAACCCAGCTGAAAGGTGGAGATAATGTACGAGAGACATTCAGGTTTTAAGATATTTTCTGCATTCCTTTTAAATTCATCGTGGAATCCCAGACTGGTTTGGGTTGGAAGGGACCTTGAAGTTCATCCAGGGCCACCCCTGCCATGGCAGGGACACCTTCCACTGCCCCAGGCTGCTCCCAGACCCAGTGTCCAACCTGGCCTTAAAAATGTCTCTACAAGCTTCATTAAAAGCAGTGCTGCAAAACAGCCATTCTGGGAAAAAAATGCAGTGTTTTGGTTCATTATTGAACCAATTAATTGAAGATTTGATTCTATATGGTTTTATTTTATGCAAGTGACATATTGGATTTTTTTTTAGTTGTTGTACTTTTGGGCATTAGATGCATCACCTATAACTTAATGCACTCGTGTTCACTGCAAAAGTGGAAATGTTTTGGTTTCCAAACTTCTCCTTTGCAATGTACAGAAATATTATGTACAGAAAATGATTTGTTTTGTACATGAAATTTATGGAGGGACAATGTTGGTTGGGAACAGGAAAAGGAATATCTCCTACATTTGGGCTGGTGCAGCTGGACTGAGCTCCCTGGGCAGGACATTTTCAGCCCTGGAAGGTTTGGGTGCTTTTGGCTTTTGGAACTTGTGTATCTTGTGAAATTCTGGAGCAGCTGGCACTACTGTCATCTGAAGAAATCACAAATTGATCACTTTTTAAAAGAACTTTAGCTTCAAGTATCAGCCTGATTGTCCTTGAAATGAAGGATGAACCTTGTTGTTTGGGTTTCATACAAAGGCTGAATACAGCCCCATGTGTTGGGCTGTCTTGGCTGCTGGTCATTAACTCACACACCCCTCACATGGCAGTGTGCTCCAAGAATTTCCAGCCTCTGCTGTGTTCCCAGCTCCATTTTGGCTTTTTATCAGGTGCCTGTATATGAACAGTCACAACAGCTGCCTGGTCCCAAAATCTGTTCTCTTCACTCTGCACAAAAAGTGCCATTGATTGTGATTGATTGATGCTGTACTAGTGCAGGCTGCACTTGAGTTTCATATTGAAATACCAAATATTTTCATATTGAAATAATTGAAGTATCCCATATTTCATTTCTGCATCCTATTTCAGGAAAGGAGGTTTCTGATATAAAAACAAGTGCAAAAATCTGATCTAAAGCCTGGAATTGAGGTTCATTTTTATTTTCCCTTGTACTTGCTGAGTTTGTATCAGTACAGGGCTGTGACCAGCACATGTGATTGTAAAGAGATTTCCCTCCAGCTTTATTGTTCCTTAACAGTGCTCTTGGATACCCATCCTGGAAGATATCATGGACAAATTATCAAATGGCATTTTCAGGTGAGAGATGTGGTATTGTCACCTTATTGCAGGGGTTCCATACTGTTGTCTCCTTATTGCAGAAGTTCCATACCTTCTTGGTGTTTCTCGTGGGCAGCTCCTCAGAGCACTGATTCTTTCTTCCTCACAAAGCAGCCACCGACTCCAGTTCCCTTCTCAATACCACCCCACTCTTTTATAGCATCTTCTTCTCATTGGTTACAGCTGTGGCCTGTTAAAGTCAGGCCTGTTCCTGATCTTTGCTAATTGGCCCAGCTGCAACTCCTTAGGGGAAAGATTACTTTCTACACTATCTTTATTTTCTTATATTCTATCCCCCTACAGTGTGGAGATTTTTGTGGGTTTTAAAATTCAGCCTTAGAGGTAGAAAACTTTGGCCAGCACTAAAACTACTGAGCAGAGCTTCAGGAAGTTATAGGAAGATTCCCATAATAAGGTGGGAATGGAAGATCCCTTCCTTTAAAGCAGGACAACAACTGCTGCTGAGCAGAACCCTTCCCACCACCTTTTTTTCCCCTGTAAGAAGAATCTCTTTTCATTTTTTTGTGACTTCTGTTTGCTCTGGGGCTTCTCCCTTCTTCTGTGCACTGGAGCAAAGCCATAAACCTGTTACTTTGTTTGAGGAGGGAGGTTGACACAGTAAAAAGTAAAGTCTGTCCTGTGATATTTCTGGTGGTCTGAGTGTGCTCACCAGCACTTTTTACTGTTTCATTTCAGGCCTCAGCTGGATGAACCCATCCCATTGTATGAAGCCAAAGTTTCTATGGAAATAGTTCAGAAGAATCAAGCAAGAAAGAGACAAGTCATCCAGTTCTGACACACAACTTCTGATTTCTCAGCCTGGGGAAGATAAAGAAATGTATTTGTGGAATAAATCAGTGTACACTTGCAGGCAGTGAACAGAATTTAAACATTCTTTGTACCTCAGCTCAAATGGTCTCTGAAGCTTCCATGACTTCAGGGGTTTTAAATTCCCTTGAGCAGAATGTTCCCAGCAGCAGCTTCTAAAGAAGCAGCCTTGACATAAAAATCTTGTCTGCCCTGCCCTGCCACACCTAAAAATGTCAGAAACATCTACAGGCAAACTCAGTCGCTGTTGGTTTCCAACCCTAAGAAATTAAAGAGGGAAAAAAAGATGTTTTTATTAGTCTTTTTGTCTCCAACCCCTACCAGTAGTTACCTTTATAGTTACCTTTTGCTTTTGGCTGCACTGAGACTGAATGCTACACTTAAAGACCTTAATCCACGTTTTAAATTGTTATTCACTTGAAGGACGGGCAAAGCTATCGAGGTTGGCGAGGGTGCCAGATGGGAAGGACGTGGTGCTGACAGCAGGAGTTTCCCCCAGCTCTTTCCCTTCCTCTCAGCATTAAGGCAGCAAACCTGGTAAATTCAGAGAGCCCAAGCTGGTGGAAGTGTGTGAGTCAGGTGTTTGAGGCACTTTGTGTATCTTGTTACCTTTGGTATCTCCCTGTGTTGTGCACGTTTCTTTCCCCTCTTTTAACCTCAGCACAGCCCAGATCTGTCTCTCCAGCATTATCCATGACTGTGGCCTGTCTGAAAGTCAGCAGTGAGGAAGGAACTGCATTTTGCTTTCCTCAAAGCATCTGCCTCCCTACGTGCTCTGATTTGAGAGCAAAAATACCTTTACCCTTTCAGCCGTGTTGCTCATTTACGCTGTGGATCACTCAAACCATGGACATGGCCACTTCAAAACTGTGTCAGTGGGAAAATCTGACAGAAAACAGATGATCCAGAGCCACACTTGATCTGTCTCCTCTCACTCTCCACACTTGCAGGAGGTTCTGGATCAATGATGCAGGACAAGCCTGGGAAATCAGGAGGAACTCTGATTCCTCCTGGTGTGCTGCCGTGCAGCCTGGGACAGGAGAGGGGCTTTTGTGCACGGCTGAAGCGCGGCAGTGCTGCGGAGCTGCGCAGCCGTTCTGCAGCCTTGGAGCAGCTGTTGGGTTTTCCCTGGTGTTGCTCAGTTTTGCTTCAATGCTTCCAAAAGAAAGCAGATGAAGCAAGATATTAACAAGTTAAAAAAACCAAGCGCAAGCAGTGACAAAACTGCAGACGAAAGATCTTTCAATAGTATCGTTTTTCTGTTATTAAATCTTGTCAGTAAAATTGTTACTCCTGACTACCTCTTTATGCCTTTTGAACCACATATATTTCTAATACTTTTCTAGTATTTGTTATGCCCTTTGAGCCCCATGTACAACAGACGAGTGCCATCGAGAGTAGTTTTCTCTCCCAAACAGCCTCAAACACTCGTTTCTTTCTCCCAGAGAGGCTGAACCCCGTGTGGTTCGTGTCCCATCGCACGCTCCCGGCCCCGGTATCAGCACAGGGGATTTGGCCCGGGGGCAGCCGTGCGGCGATGCTGCCGCAG
Source organism: Calcarius lapponicus (assembly GCA_039654755.1). NCBI lineage: Eukaryota > Metazoa > Chordata > Aves > Passeriformes > Fringillidae > Calcarius > Calcarius lapponicus. Next base: position 112,350,299 of record CM077462.1, read on the forward strand.
CCGAGCGCAGCCCCTGGGGCCGCTGTCCGGTGCGTTTGGCAGGGCACGGACACAATTTCAGCGCCGTCTGTCTTTGTGCTCCGTGTTTGTGTGGCCGTGCGGGCGGAGCGGGGCTGGCGGGAGCCGCGCTCCCCTCAGAGCCCCTGAGGGCGGCAGCAATGGCGGCGCCGCTCCCTCAGCGCCGCCCCGGGGCGGAGCGGGCGCTCTTTGGCGCCAAGACCGGAGCGCGGCTCCTCCGGGCCCCGCTCGGCCATGGCCGCCCCTGCCGAGCCCGGGCACTCGCCCGGCTTCAAGAAACCACCGGCGCTGCTGCGGCTGAAGCGCAAACGTCCTGTGCGGAGGAGCGACCCCGCCGCCGCCGCCGAAGCCGCCGCCACCCCCGGCCCCGCGGGGCTCTGGGGCCGCTCGCCGCCGCAACCCCTTCTCCAGCCTGGACAACGCTCCGCGGCGGGCGGCGGCCGCCCCTCAGCCTCCGGCAGCGGCCCCAGCGGGCGGGGATCCATCGGCAGTGCCCTTCTGGCAGGTGGGACCGAGCCTCCGCAGCGGGGTCCTCCGCTCTCAGCCCTCAGCCATCCCCCTGAGCGCTCAGCCCTCAGCCATCACCCTCAGCCCTGGCCCGCAGCCCCTCAGCCCTCAGCCAGGCCCTCAGCCCCTTCCCGGGCTCGTCTCGGCTCCTCCAAGGCCCTGCTGGGCTCGGGCTGTTGTTGCTCAGCGCAGGGTGCGGATCTTGTGCTCGCCCCGAGCGGGGTTTGTCTGCATCCCGGCGTGCTGAGGATCACTCGGGAAATGTCACTGCAAGGGCGGTGTTTAAAATGATCAGCCGGGTGCTTCCTTTGTGCAGTGCCTCATGCTGCTCTTTCATTCAGTTTTTAGAGCCGGCCTGTGAGGAGAAGCCTCCCGGCAGAGCGGAGCCTGCTGAAAGTTCCGACATCCTCGCCCTAAGCCAGGTATGAAACTGCACACGCTGCTGAAAAGATTCCAGCTGTTCTCAGGGCACACAGAAACTGAAACTGTTTCACTTGGTATTTGGTGGCCCATCTCTGCATAAAAGAATGTATTGAAATACTGAAGTTTCTTACATTGATGTTTCCTGTTCTGGTGACAGTCTTTTAAACCCAGCCCTCTGCCTGACCTCACTGCTGCTGTAGTTCCACGGACAGAGGTTGTTGTCTTTCAGTTTTCCTGACTTTAATTTTACTGTTTCTTAGTTTTACGTGTAGTTGAGATGAGGATGTTTTTCACCAGATAGACCTCCTGCAGTCTGGTTTTCAGCTACAGAAATGGAGCATTTCATCAGGCACACAGGAAAGCAAGAATTCCTGAAAACCAGCCCTTGAAATTGGAACAGAGTTTCAATAGACATTCTCTAATGTTGTTCTAGGTACAGAAACTGAAGTTCAAACTAAATTAGAAGGATAGAAAAAAGGAGAACAAACTGTCTTGGAAGTGCCCAGGGCTTTTTTTTGGCATGTGACCTTACAGTCACCAGGAGAAGATGAAATTAAATAACCATTTTGGCATGGAAATTCTTGCCTTCATAAACATCAGGCTCAGGGCTTTTTTTGTTTTAATCGTTTATCTTTTTATTTGTTCCTAGTTTATACTGTTGGAAGGAGTCATGAGTGCAAGCCCTCTCATGTGGTTCTATAGGCAATAGAATGGAGTATTTTTGTTCTAATCTGGTGCTGAGTAAAAGAATCAAAATAATAATGTATAAAATAATATATAAATTATAATAATATTATAATATAATATATCAATGTTAAATAATAATAATAGAATAAATAATATAATAATGTAAAAAATAATAACTGTCAGCCTGTGAACAGGTTTAATTTTCTGCAAGTAACTGATGCTGTTTCTGCTTGCTCAGGACCTTCATTCCCCTCTTGCCGTACCCAAAGCTCCCTCCTCGCCACGCCAGGAATTCCCTGCAGACTGGAGCATTAAGACACGGGTTCTCTTCATGTCCTCCCAGCCCTTCACGTGGGCAGAACACCTGAAAGGCCAGGAGGAGGCGCAGGGGGTGGCTCAGCACTGCAGGGCCGCGCAGACCTCGCTGCCCCGCAGCGTGCAGGTGAGGCTGGGCGGGTGCCCGGGGCCGCAGCTCCGCTCTCCGCAGCTCTGCCGTGCCCCTCACCCGCTGTGCGCCCCGCAGGAGCCGCGGCTGTGCACGGAGCTGCGCTGTGCCTTCCAGCAGAGCCTGCTCTACTGGCTGCACCCCTCGCTGCCCTGGCTGCCGCTCTTCCCCCGCCTCGGGGCAGACCGGAGCATGGCTGGGAAGGCCTGTCCCTGGGCACAGGATGAGGCCCTGCAGCAAGTGCTCATGAGTGACTGGTGAGTGCAGCCTGATGCGTGAGGTGAGGAGATTTTAATTAATCACAGACTCGAGGCATGGTTTGGGTTGGAAGGGAGCTTAAGGATCATCACATTTCAACTCTGGGACACCTTCCACTGTCCCAGGCTGCTCCAAGCCCCAGTGTCCAACCTGGCCTTGGGCAAGGGATCCAGGGAAGGAATTCCAGCCCACCCTCCTAGGAAACAATTCCTAACTCCCAGGCTCCCATCCATCCCTGCCCTGTGGCACTGGGAGCCGTTCCCGTGTGCTGTCCCTCCGTGCCCTGTCCCCATCCCCTGTCCAAGGCGGGGAGCCCTGCCGGCCGTGCCAGCGCTGTCTGTTCCCCTGGCAGGTCGGTGAGCTTCACCTCTCTGTACCAGCTGCTGCGGGCCCGCCTCTGCCCCTATTTCTACGTGTGCTCGGCGCAGTTCTCGGTGCTGTTCCGCGCCGCGGGGCTGGCGGGCAGCGCCGAGCCCACGGCCGCCATCGCGCCCACCACGCGCGGCCTGCGCCATGCCATGCGTGCTGAGGGTAAGGGCACCAGGGATGGGCACGGGGATGGGCACGGGGATGAGGCAGGGCTGCCACACGGCCACCATCGTGCCCACCACGCGCGGCCTGCGCCACGCCATGCATGCTGAGGGTAAGGGCACCAGGGATGGGCACAGGGGATGGGGCAGGGCTGCCATCGCACCCACCACGCGCGGCCTGCGCCACGCCATGCGCGCCGAGGGTAAGGGCACGGGCATGGGCACGGGGATGGGCACGGGGATGGGCACAGGGATGGGGCAGGGCTGGCACACGGCCACCATCGTGCCCACCACGCGCGGCCTGCGCCACGCCATGCGCGCCGAGGGTAAGGGCATGGGGATGGGCACGGGGATGGGCACGGGGATGGGGCAGGGCTGGCACATGGCCACCATCGCACCCACCACACGCGGCCTGTGCCATGCCATGCGTGCTGAGGGTAAGGGCATGGGGATGGGGCAGGGCTGGCACATGGCCACCATCGCACCCACCACACGCGGCCTGTGCCATGCCATGCGTGCTGAGGGTAAGGGCATGGGGATGGGGCAGGGCTGGCACATGGCCACCATCGCACCCACCACACGCGGCCTGTGCCATGCCATGCGTGCTGAGGGTAAGGGCATGGGGATGGGGCAGGGCTGGCACACGGCCACCATCGTGCCCACCACGCGTGGCCTGTGCCATGCCATGCGTGCTGAGGGTAAGGGCATGGGGATGGGCACAGGGCTGGCACACGGCCACCATCACCCCCATCACGTGTAGCCTGTGCCATGCCATGCGCACTGAGGGTAAGGGCATGGGCATGGGGATGGGCACAGGCACAGGGCTGGCACATGGCCACCATTGCGCCCACGACACATGGCCTGTGCCACGCCATGCGCACCGAGGGGATGGGCATGGGGATGGGCACAGGGCTGGCACACGGCCACCATCACCCCCATCACGTGTAGCCTGTGCCATGCCATGCGCACCGAGGGTAAGGGCACCAGGGATGGGCACAGGGGATGGGCACAGGGCTGGCACACGGCCCCTCACCGCTGCCTCTCCTCGCCACAGGAATAGAGTTCTCCATGCCTCTGCTGGAGGAAAGTGGAGCCAGGAAACAGAAGAACTCCAAGGAGAGTTTGGAAACAGAGACGGCTGAGGGCCTCAGAGCGGGCAGCGGCGTGGAGAATGCGGGGTGAGGAGCAATGTTGGGTATCATTGGCAGAAAGGGATGGGGCCGTCATCGATTCCTTGCTCAGACAAACACCAGCTCAGAGGCTGGGAGATTTTAAAGGAGCAAGCACTCAGCACACGGACCCCCCCAGCTTTAATGGTGTTTATCATTGCTCAGAGGCTGGGAGATTTTATGGGAGCAAGCATTCAGCCATGGATTCATTGCTCAGATAAGCATCTCAGAGATTTCTCATCTGTGAGATTTCAGAGGAGCAAGCATTTGGCCATAGCTCAAAGTAGTCACAAGTTTCTTCATTAGAAGGCAATATAGAACTTTTTGCATTTCTTATTTTGCATTTCTAACCTGTCACCTTTACTTACTTCTGCTACACTGTGGATACTTTTATCCAATGGGTTTCTAACTCACCTACACACATATGCTTCTGTTATAATTTCTAAATTCTTAGTTAATCTATACAACCACACCCTTACATTATAAACCCTTCACCATTTTATCAATACAGTTTCTCACTTACTTAAGGCATATTCTTACTTAAAACTGTAGGAAATAAGTTTATGATTTTTCTACTTAATGTCTGTTCTTTATTTTTAATGTCTCTTATTCTACTTAATAATGTTCTTTATTTTTGCATCAATCCAAGCTCCCTCCAAGGCTGCAGATCAAACCCTCCTGAATCTGTGGAAGTTTCTATCTTTCCATTTCCCACAGCTGTGCAGTGCTGGAATTCAGGGGCATCTCCAGGCTCCTGCACAGTCCATTTGGAAAACCCTCCCCAGAGGCACTGCCCTCCTAACCCTGATCCTGTGTCCCAGGGAACCAGCTCCCAGTGATGATGATGATGATGGAAGCTTCTCTTGGCTTGAGGAGATGGGAGTTCAGGACAAGGTGAAGAAACCAGATACCGTTTCTATCCAACTGTATCCTTCCTCTGATCTTCCAGATGTGTTTCCAGGATACCCTGCAGCTTTTACAGTGCTGTGGTTCACATTTAAGGTCTGTGGAAGTTTTTCAGAACTGTTTTCCAAATACGAATCCTCACGTCCCTGTATGTTATGAGATACTGCATTTTCTTTCTAGTTACTCTGCAAGTATTTCTAGGATTTGAAGCCAGGATTAAGATGCAGCTTAATATCTGAAGAGCAGATGTGGGTGTGTGCAGAGCTGGGTGGGGTTTGGGGATTCTGGTCAGATGGGGTGAGGGGGGCTCACTGCTCCAGCTTTTTTGGCCCAGGGATGCTCCCCATGCTCCGTGGCTTTCCCTTGACTCGGCTGCCAGGCGCAAGGAGAAGCACGAGGTGCAGGTGGATCACAGGCCCGAGTCGCTGGTGCTGGTGAGGGGCAGCAACACCTTCCGGCTGCTCAATTTCCTGATCAGCTGCCGCAGCCTGGTGGCCGTGGCGGGGCCGCAGGCGGGGCTGCCCCCGACGCTGCTGTCCCCGGTGGCCTTCCGGGGCGGGACCCTGCAGACGCTCAAGGTGAGGGGCACGGCGGGCTCCGGGAACGGGGGGGAAGCGATTCCTTACCCAGGGGAGCAGCCCCTGGCTTGGGGAGGTTCCCCTCAGGCACCACAGCGGGATTTTTGTGGCTGAAGCCTGAGTCAGCATTCTGTGTGCAGGCACAGCCTGTTCCTGAATCCCTTCAACACATCCCTGCACTGAACTGACATCCCAGCGTTCCACTTCCTCACCTCCCGAGAGACAAGAGGCTGTGCAGGGCTGCCCAGAGGGAAAATGGCTGTAAAGATCCTCCCCAGATCTTATGGGGTCTCAGACTATCCCAGCCCCTTGCACGAGGAGCCCCTGAGCCACAGCTCACCTTCTGTTCCTGCAAGGAATGGTTTGGATTGGGAGGGACCTTCAGGATCATCCCAGTCCCAGCCACTGCCATGGGCAGGGACACCTTCCACTGTCCCAGGTTATTCCAAGCCTTGTCCAGCCTGGCCTTGGGCACTGCCAGGGGCAGCCCCAGCTGTGCCAGGGCTTCCTCACCTTACAGCCAAGAATTCTTTCCCTATATCTAACCCAATTTTCTTCCCAGTAAGAACAGGATCAGCTACTTGGTCCATGAGATAAGTTCATCCTGGCCTTGTGCCCTTCCCTTCCCAGTCCCTACAGCATTCCTGCAGTCCAGGGGAGTTCCTGGAGTTCCTGCAGTCCATTTTAGGAGTTGTTACAGGGCCAGTAACACCTCATGCATTGCACAGGGAGGGAGGGGACAATACTGAGCAGTGTTTCCATTTTCAGTGGGGCCGTGGCCCTGTGGTGTCAGTGGTGAGAACTCCTCCTGGCTGTCTGTGTGCAGCGCTGACCGCGGTGTTCTCTCTGCCCCCAGGCTCGCACTGTCAGCGGCCGCGCCCGGGTGCCGGGGGGCTTTGAGGACGTGTTCAGCCTGGAGGTGCTGGGGCCCGTCCTGCCGCACGCCCTGCACGCCCTGACGCTGCTGCTGGGCCCGGCGCAGCGCGGCTCCTTCCGCGCCCTGCTCAGCCCCCACGAGCCCAGCGCCGCCTTCAACACCCGGCCCGGCCCGCCCCAGGTGAGGAGGAGCGAACACCGGGACAGCCCGGGACAGCCTGGGAGGGAGAGCACACACCGGGACAGCCTGGGAGGGAGAGCGCACACCGGGATAGCCCGGGACAGGGAGCACACACAGGGACAGCCCGGGACAGGGAGCACACACAGGGACAGCCCGGGGCTCTCCTGGGACGGGGAGCACACACCGGGACAGCCCGGGACAGCCTGGGAGGGGAAGCGCACACCGGGACAGGCCGGGATGGACGGGGAGCGCACACAGAGACAGCCCGGGGCCCTGCTGGGACGGGGAGCACACACAGGGACAGCCCGGGGCCCTGCTGGGACAGGGAGCACACACAGGGACAGCCCAGGATGGACAGGGAGCACACACAGGGACAGCCCGGGACAGGGAGCACACACCGGGACAGCTCGGGATGGACAGGGAGCACACACAGGACAGCCCGGGGCCCCGCACAGGATGGGGAGCACACAGCGGGACAGCCCGGGATGGACGGGGAGCGCACAGCGGGACCTTCCCCTGACCGGGCCTGGCACGGGAATACCCGGGAGCAGCGCCGGCAGCCCCGGGCCCGTCCTGCCCCAGTTCCCGGTACCGGGAGCTCCCCAGCGGGATCTGATCGCTCATTCCCCGTGCCTGCCCTGCACAGGAGGACGTGCAGCAGGACCTGCCTGCCTGCGGGCTGCATCCCAAGACCCTGGCTCAGCTGAGGCAGTGTCCCACGCTGGGGAAATCCTCCCTCCGCCTGCTGGAGATGAAGGATTACAGCTACACCTGGAAGGCCTAGGAATGCTGCCGGGCCCTGGAGCAGGACTCTCCCTCGCTGGGCTGCAGGTGCTGGGCTTGGGGCAGGGTGGGAGGGACACCCCGCACAACTGCTGCACAGGAACACTTCCCAGGCTTTGGAGGAAAGGAGGGGAAAGGCCTTGGGCTTCTCCTTTTTTATTGTAGAAAGTATTTTTAAAATAAAACGTGGTTTTATTGGTCTGGCTTGCCCCTGCGAGGTTGGTCTTCCCCACGCACACAGCTTCTCTTCCAAGCGTGGAATTTCTGCTCCTGCTTGGGGCAGGAACTCATAACCAGGTTGGAACCAGAACCCCCAAGGGCAGGGGATAGGAACCAGATGAGCTTTAAGGGCCCTTCCAGCCCAAACCTTCTGGGATGCTATGGATGGGTGGGATTCTTGCCAAAACCCCTCTGCAGGCTGTTCACCCTCAGCAGCTGCACCTTGGTGTGTGGCACCTCTTGGGCTGGGGTCATCTTCAAAATCCACAGGGAGGAACGGAGGTCAGAGGGCCCCAGGGCTGCTCAGCAGAGCTCCCACACCCAGCCCAGGCCTACAAACCACAGCCTGGGGGGGAACAAGGGGAGGAATCAAATGGCTGCAGCACCTGAGCACGAGGAAAGGGTGCTCAGGCCTTGGCACCTCCAGGGAGCTTTGCAGTGCCCATCCCTGCAGGTGTCCCCTGGAGGTGGCACTGAGTGCTCTGGGCTGGGGACAAGGTGCCCAAGGTGCATGGGCTGGCAGGGCTGTGCCAGCCCCAGGGATTCCATGGATCCCAGAGACAGAGGAAGAGGAGCAGGGTCTGACCAGGTGCCCTGAGTGTTTCCCTGCAGGGAGAGGCTCCCAGGCCTTTTGGGGAGGGTGTCACTTTCCCACAGCTCCTGCCTGAGCACATTCCTGCAGCTGAGTGGGAAGTGGAACCAACTCGTGTTTGTGCTCTCCAGGTGTATTTCTATAATCTGGTGTTTGTTACTGGAAATGAAGCTGTGGGCAGCAAAGCTCAGCTTTCCCTGCTGCTGCCCCTGGGCTCTGGGATCACAAACCAAACACAGGCACAGAGCAGCCCCGGAGCCTGGGCCAGCAAAAGCTTCCTCTGCTTCCAGAACCTTTGTGTCTGCCCCAGGATCCAGCAGGGATGCAGCTCTGCTGGAACTCTGGCTGATTCATCAAGGCCCTACAGAACTGCTGGGAGCTGTCAGCCCCAGGAGCAAATCCCAGCTGCTCCCAGGATGCAGGGCTGTTCCTGAAGGACATGTGGCTCCAGGGAACACACAGACCCCTCAGCTTTAAACCATGAAATCCATAATTTGTCAAATGGAGTCTTCAGTGGGACTGGACTTCTCTGCTGCTGGGAGAGAACTCAGGTCTTTACCTTATCCATGGCAAAAAGGGATATAGAAAAAGGAAGCAAACAAGTACAGGGGTTGTACATTCCCAAATTTGAATCCAGCTGTGAAGTCTGAGCTGCCACGGAGAGAATCCTCAGCAGCTGTGAGCTCTGAGCTCTGCCAAGCCACTGAGTGTGGAGGGAGCTGCTCCAGCCCCGGGGGGAGCCAAACACCCCCAGCACCCCCAGGGTGCCTCCTCCCAGCTTTCCTGGCATTTCACACCTCCCAGGCACTTGTAGGACAAGCTCCACACATTTAGTCAGAGACCGAAGGCGAGATGCCAAAGGGAAAAAAGTTTAATTCAAGACAACAACGTCCATGAAATGAAGATCAACTGAAGCATTTTTGGAGCACTTGGACAGACTCACAGGGGCTTTTCTGTCTCCAAACCAACCCCAACTCCCTGCTGCACAGGAAACACCAACCCTTGTCCCTGCAGAGCAAGGAGACTCCACGTTCTGTGACACTGATGGGATCCACAGGGCTCCAGGCACCAGGAATTCCTCAGCTCCATGGACCCCCATGGCCAAAAGGTCCCTCATGTGAGGCCCAGCCTGGCTGGGGGTTTGTTCTGTCCCCAAACCCAGCCCAGGTTCACACCTCACAAAGACTTGTCTGGGACAAGCACCTGAAGGACCCCAGAGCAGAAATCCTGGCAGCCTGCTCCTAACTCAGATCCCTCAGGGAGGGTGCACGGCCCCTTCCAGTCCCATGTGCACACAGATCAAAGATTAACGCTTCTTAAATAAAAAATAAAATAAAAGCAGGAAAAGCTTTCTACATCCTCTCTGCTGTCCAACTGCCCAAACTCTGGATCACGCTCCTTGAGGGCAGAGGATCCTTAACACTGCATCCCAAGGAGTTATTTTGTAAAAGTTCAAAACAAACAAAAACCACCAGACCTGCTCCTGCCATCCCAATGGCTCTTGGGAATCCTCACAAAGCCACTTCTGTATGGTGTGTGTTCCTTGCCGAAGGCATTTTGGCGTATTTAAATTCCTGTTTCCTGGCTTGGCATGCCTTGGAATTACTGTTTACTGACCAGGGGTGAAGATTATGAACTTGTGCTGCTTTATTGACCAAGTTGGGTACAACAATTGAAGCGTCATTCTACCCCCTCCCTCCCCCCAAATCCAGTTGTAGATTTGTTAAAGAGTTTAAAATTCACATGAACCACAAATCCGTACAATCAGCATCAGGCAGTGGATTCACTGGTTGGGAAGAGCAGCCCCGGGAGGCCGGGCCGTGCCCGAGCCCCCGCATCCCCCCGGGGTGGCACCGAGGGGCAGAGCCCGGGCACGGCCCCCGCGTGTCCCCTGCACCTCCCCAGCCCAGGGGACTCTGCAGCCACTACAAAACTGTATCAAAGAAAGGGTCAACGCTCTGACAGGAGAGGAACTGCAGGAGCTTCTGCCAAGGGTCTGGATTTCTGATGCCTCCAGAGTCTGTCATCTCATTTAGTCGTTTAAGAAATAATTACATCACTAATGTAAACAATATAAACATACCAAAAACTAAGTATGATTTAAATACATTTGGATGGTACAAAAGAAAAACCTGCGGGTGTCTGTACAGTTTTTACAAGGTGGGAATCGCCGATGTATTTACAACATGAGAGGGGCAAATACCATTTCTTGTGCAGAGTAAAATGCTCAGAACCAGTGTCCCAGTAAAGCCAAGCTTAGCGGTGTGAGGCACTCCTGAACATGGTGGTATTGACCATGCTTTCCTTTGGTACGAGTCCCATGGCCTGCAGCGCCGCCGTGGCCGCCGTGGCTTTCGCGTGCTTCTTGTTAAGGCTGGCAAAGGTGGGCCTGTACTCGTTGCCATTGACTCTCACCTGGCACGGGGGAACCAGGGGTTAGCGAGGGGGCCGTGCCTGCCCCAGGCACACTCTGGGCAGCTCCTTTTTAGGGACACAGATCCCGTGGCTGCCTGTCAGCAAGGGCATCGCAGGGGATCCCACCGTGCTCGGGGCTGGGAGGGACCTCACAGCCCAGCCAGTGCCACCCCTGCCGTGGCAGGGACACCTTCCACTGTGCAGGGCTGCTCCAAGCCCCAGCGGCCTTGGGCTCTGCCAGGGACCCAGGGGCAGCAACAGCTGCCCTGGGCTCCCTGTGCCAGGGCCTGCCCACCCTGCCAGGGAATTCCTAATTCCCAAGATCCCATCCAGCCCTGTCCTCTGGCAGAGGGAAGCCATTCCCGGGGTGCTGCCCCTCCAGCCCTTGTCCCCAGTCCCTCTCCAGCTCTGCTGGAGCCCCTTTAGGGCCGGCAAGGAGCTCTGAGGTCTCACTGGAGCCTTCCCTCCTCCAGGTGAGCACCCCCAGCTCTCCAAGCCTGGCCTCAGAGGGGCTCCAGCCCTGGGATCCCAGAATAAAGTGCTCCAGGGACTCGGTTTGGCCTTTCCAGGAACAGGACTTGCACGTTCCAGCACCGAGACGGCTCCACCATCCTCAGCCAGCCCCGTGAGGTGTTTCTATCAAACAGAAACATGGATTTCACCCCTGGCACAGAGAAAGCAGCACAGGGGCAGGCAGCCCAGACCCACCTTGAAGATGAAATGTTTGCGGTGATCAGGCCCACTGTCGTCCACCAGCACGAACTCGGGGGGCGTCCACCTCCTCTTGTTGCAGATCTCCATCAGCGCAGACACCGGGTGCTTCCCTGGCACACAGACACGGCAGGGTCAGTGCCCACCCAGCCTCTGGGAACTGCAGCATTCCAGACCAGAAACTCACCTGAAAGATCCTTCATCACCACGTAATGGCCGGACCTCTTCTGGGCCTTCTCTCCCACAGCAACCAGCCCTGCAAACAACACAGGCACAATGACACTCCCCGTTCCCATGACATTCCCTGTTCACACTGACATTCCCCATTGCCCCTGACCCCCGAGGCAGCAGCAGAACACAACCAGGATCACAGGGGACACCTGGAGACTCCACCCAGCTCTCAACCCTCCACCTCATTCCGTCCATTCCGCTCAGCACATTCTTCCCAAAGAAGACTCTGAAGCAGCCAGGAGGAGAAAACTGTGAGCAGTCTCACACAAGGCAGAGAACACCTGGTTTTCCATGGAAACCTGGTTTTCCATGCCCTCTTTGGAGAAATAATCAACAAGGGAGCCAGTGAAGAACATTCTCCTGCTGTTTTGTGCAGCCCTGAGTCACCCCCTGCCTTCAGTTGGCCTCAGACACAGGAGCACAGGAACCACTGCCACTATCCAGAGACGTCCCTGTGTCCCCTCCTGCCAGGAGTGACACCACAGACCCGGATTCCGTGTGCTCTCTGAATTTACAGGGCTCCAGCAGCCTGAGCTGGGACCTCCATCCCAGATGGGAGCAAAGCAGCAGAGAGTGGAACAGCCCCAAAGGGCTGCAGGGAGCACAGGCTCTCCTGGAGTCACTGCAAACACCAAAGCTCAACACTGCTCTGTTCTCCTGAAAATCTTACAAGATCAGGAAATGAACTGAAGAATTGCCAGAAACGTCTGAAATTCCAGTGACAATCCACCAGAGAAACTCAAGTTTCCCCCCATGGATTTTGTCACCCTCAGACTTCAACCTTTCAATATTCCTTTGTTTCTTACCTCCAGTTTTCCTGCTGTGGCTTTGGTGAATAAAGACAGGGAGATACTGCAATTGCTTCCAGTGTCTTCCTGTTCCTTCAGCATTTGTGCTTGGCATTTGGGTTTCTTTTGCTTTACAGGAAAATCCCTCCCTCCTTACCAGATACTCCTCCCAATGTTCCTGCAGCCCCTAAGAAGGGCCTTCCCAGGGGAAGCCATCAGAGACAATCCCTGAAGGAAAGGCTGAGGGTTTCCCCCCTTCACAGAATTTTAAACCCAAACCCAACAAGGGATTCTCTTCCTCCTCATTAAACTCTCTCCCTGCTGCTGAGTCCCTGACACTCCCTCCACCTCCTGTCCCTGGGACCTCAGCTGGGAACTTCACACAAGCTGCAGCCTCCTGAGTCACTGCCTGGGACCAGGAATTGTATTTTACTGGGGGATGGTTTATACCTATAAATATATATTTATTAAAATAGATATTTTAATATTTAGATACTGTTTTCTACATTGAAAAATGTCTAATAAATTCCTTACAAAACAAACTTGGGTGGTGGGTTAGTAACAGCCTTCTTGTCAAACAGTGTGGACTTAAAAACTCCACACAGAAGTTAAAAAAAAAAATGTGTTTTACCCATTTAATCACCCAAGAACACAGATGTCTGAAAAACTACTTGTCCTCAATATATAATCCCTAAATCTATTATATAATATATAATAATATATATAATATAAATTATATAAAATATAATATATATTATATAGAATATATATTATAGTATATAACATAGACAATAGATACATTATATTATATAATATAAAATATATAAAATAAAATATATATAATATATAATATAGAATATATATTATAGTATATAACACAGACAATAGATACATTATATACATTATATAATATATAATATATAATCATGTTCCCTGCTTGTCTGTGAGCAGGACACCTCCTGCCCCCCATCCCCCCGTGCCACAGACCTGGGTGGCCCAAGGGCAGAGGGAATTCTGCATCCAGGCACAGCTTCTGTGGAATGATCAGGTGAGGCTGCCCAGGAGCAGAAATGTTCCCCAAGCAGGGAAGCCAAAGCCCAGCTGGGCTGTCTGAAGGGTGCCCTGCTCTCAGATGACTCTCCCAGGGCAGGAGCAGCCCTTGGCAATCACTGCCACCAGGCACCTTTGGGGTTTCTTTTCTTTCTTTACACAGAAAGGTTGACAAGAAAAACATGTGAAGGGGGGTTTGGCCATTCCAAGCTCAATTCTGAGCAGTGACAAAAGCCAACACAAGCCCTGAAATCCCAGAATGGTTTGGGTGGGAAGGGACCTTAAAGCCCATCCAGTGCCATGGGCAGGGACACCTCCCACTGTGCCAGGCTGCTCCCAGCCCCATCCAATGGCCTTGAAATGAAAATTCTGAGTATTTCCACCCCTTGCTCTGAGATGGGTTGAAGGTTCCTGGTGCAGAAGAAATCTTTAGAACAGCAGGAATCTGTCCCACAGTCAGTGTGGAGTTGTTTTGTTCCATGTACAGCAGAACAATTAAATTAGAAATCCTGACTGCTGAATTTTGGATTTAAAGCAAAAGGTGTTTCAGATGGAGAATCTCCAGCAGCACCCAGCACACAAACCTCAGTGGCCAAGCTGAAGGAGCAGCAGCACTGGATGGTTCTGCTGCACCAAGAGTTCTCCCCTGTGGCCATGGACAGAAAACCATGGAAAACAGGGGAGGTTTCCAGGGAAAGTGGAGGCTAAAGCTGCCTCTGGAACCAGCCCTAAGGATGAGCCTTCAGCAGGATCGGGCTGGAGATGAACAGCAGGGAAATGAGGGACAAAAAAGGGACCAGAATCCCCAGGGAAGCCCCAAAGCCCTGAGTGTGAGTCAGTGACACAGCTCAGCTTTGGGGCTCTCAGCTCTGGCCTCACCCCTCTGTAGCACTGACCCCACTATTCCATCTTCTGCCCCTGCTCCTGCTCCAGTCACTTTCTCCAGAGCCACCACTGCAGCTTTTCCACAAGGACAAAGATTTGGGCTAAGCCCAGGCCTTGGCAAACCTGAGGCAAAATCCCAGAAGCTGTTGATGTGCCAGTGAAGCCCCCCAGACAAGAGCTCCTGCTGCCAGGGGCCTCTGCAGGCAGCTGAGAGGTGAAAGGCACAGGACACTCCTGAGGCGGGACTCACCTTTCCGATCTGTCTTAAAGTCCACCATGATGGGCTCAACGCTGCCTTCCTTGTTCTTCCCAAGGCCTTCTCCTTCTCTCCAGCCCATCTTCCTCATCAGCTGAGCTCCCATTCCTCCAGTTACAGGGGCTGCTCTTAAGAACTGATCCTATCCAGAAAAAGAGAAGTAAAACAAGGCCTGAAGTTAGCGCTGGGATTTTAAGTAAGAAGCGGGAACTTCCATAAAAATGTTTCTAACAACTTTTCACAGACTCAATTAAAAATAAAAGTAAAAAAAAAATCCACCTGAGCTCTGTGGATTTTTAGCCCAAACCAGTGCGCGGAACCCGGAATTCACGCGGACACACGAGACACAAATCAATGTTTGGCAAAAAAGAACAACTTAGGAAAAGTCTAAGGTGATCCCAAAGTGGCAGTGACCCTTGGCAGACAGATGTGTTTAACCAAGCAACAACCTAAAGACTCTAAAGGCTCTAAAGACTCTGCTCTGATCCCAGCTGGGAAGTGGGAACTGATCCCGGCACAGCTGTGCCAGGGCACCTCCTGGTCCAACAGAACACAAGCACATTTAGTCATGACATTCACAGGCTGTTTAGGCGGATTTAAATCTAAAAAAAAAAACCTCTCCCCACCTGATTCATTACACAGCAGTTGCACATTCAAGTTCTACTCTGAAATTCCACATGGAACAAACAGCTTTTGCTTTCCCCTCTCTTTATTTTAACGGAAAAAGGCGCTTGGCCCCCCAGTTTAGCAGCAGCAGTCGTCACATTCTTTCAAATGAGCATTAACAAAAGTTGTTAAACGGTGAAAGCTTATCAACAGAAAGTTTAAACATCTGCTTTGATGTAAAGAACTGTAAAAACTCCTTAAATGTTACGTACCTAGGCCTCGCTGGCCGCAGTGTTGTGAATAGTAGGGCTGGCACTGACCGTGGCAAGAAGGCGGCTACAAGGATTTGACCCTGAAACAAGTTTCCATATAGAGGGGTGAAAGTTCACAGGTTATTCTGTGAACTATCATCTCTCGTGCCCCCCCGCTGACCCCAAAGCAAGTCAAGCATTTCCATCACAGCAGAGCCTGGCTTTGCCTGCCCCACGCAGCCGGGCAGGGCTGGGCACACCCGCACAGCCTCGGGGCTCTGCTGCCCTTGGAGCTGTGCCTGCCAGGGCAGGAGGTCCCCAGAGGTCACAGAGTCACACGTGTCCTGAGCTGGAAGGGACCCATCAGCACCACGGCCCTGCACGGACAGCCCAGCCTGGGCATCCCTGGGAGCTCCTGGAGCTCAGCACGGGCCTGGGGCTGTCACCAGGGCAGGACTGGGGGGTCCCTGCATTCCCAGGGCTCCCAGGGCCTGCTCTCCTCCCGCAGGGAACAAAGCCACAGGGCTCCCTTGGGCACACCGTGTGTTCCTCAGGGATTCCCTGCACACGTCTGTGCCCGGCCCCCACGCTGCAGGCTGGCACAAGGGTGACAGGAAAGCCTTGCTGGAGGCTGTGCCAGGAATGCTCCCCATCTCTGCCTGGGCCAGGAAATCCCTGTGTGGATCCACAGGGATCCACGAGGCTGGAGGAGCAGAGCTGGGGCTGGTGCAGAGCCAGCCCATCGAACACAGCATCCTCGCCCCTCCAGAGCCCTTCCCTCAGCTCCCACTCCCTCCTCCCATCTTCTCCAGGAACATCCTGTACGAGCAGCTCCCTGCAGGCTCTGGAGCTGGGCTGGCTCCTGCTGGAGGGCAGCTCTGGCTCCCTGGCTGCTGCAGCACCACGGGGTGTGTTCAGTTCACAAAGGACACAGCGCAAGCTCCTGCTGAGGTCACTGCGGCTCCCTCGGCTTTCCCAAACACCCGGACACAGCCGGGCTCAGGGCGCAGCAAGGACAGGGCAGAACCAAAATATCCTGTTCCTGCTCGGAGCCCTGAGTCCTACAGAGGAATTAGCAGAGCCTGAACAAACTCCAGAAACTGGAACTGGGAAGTTCTAGGTTCCCAAGGGCCGGTTGTTAAAGCATCCCTTCCATGGTGAGTGAATTCAGGATCCTGGAGGGGAACTGCAGCAGGAACTTTGTGCTGACTCTTCAATGTGACCAACAGAACCAGCACAACCATGACTTACACATTGATTATTATTAATAATAATAATTATTATTAATAATAATTTAATTCCAGAATACACAAATACTTGTGCATCCCACTAAAAGGCACAGGGGAGGAATCCTGGTACCAGTGGGAAAGGAGCCAGGAGAAGCCCCCTTGGACTCAGGTCACTGAAGAAGCAAATGTCTGCAGCAAGGAAAAAGTTCCTGGTTTGTTTTTTTCCTTTCCTTTTAATAATAAAGTGAATGTAAACCTCTAATGCCATCTGTGCATTGTAGTTTTTGTAGCTTAGTAACAGACAACTTCCCTCAGCCCATGATTTAATGAGTGGGGGTAAAACTGGTGCTGGGTTTGGAATTCACTGAAATCCATAGAAGCAACAGAAATGTTCACAAAAGCAGGGAAGCAAGAGGCCCTTTATTCTTATTTTAAAAACCATCCAAGGGTGAGGCTCCCAAAAACTCCTGAGCAGCTCTGGGCCTTTGCAGATACAAATTACAGGGGATGGAATACAAGAAGCCCCAGGTTTCTGAGCATTTGGTTACTGCTGTCAGAACTAACTCGTTATTTACAAAAGCATTTCTCTTTCATTCACTGATCTTAATTTGAGGGAGCCTGCAGGACAATTTGTTTCTTTTTTCTTTATATTTTGAGCTCTAAATTCCATGAAATCCCACTTCCATTCTGCCAACACACGGAGACACTCAAGAGCCCCATTCTTGTGTCAGCACTTGCTTTAAAGAGAAGGTAAAACTTGATTCCTTCAGAGGCTTTAAGAGTAGTTTTAATTCATTTTCTTGCTGATTCTTCAGGCTGACTCTTTGGAGCAACAATTTAGGAAGCAAAGACAACAAAGCCCTGAAGGCAGGGGTGGCAGTTCAGGCCAGGACTAAAGGCTGAACTCCAAGGAAGTCCAAGTTCCAGGAACAAGCATTGCTTTGGAGAAACATGTGCCAGGCAGGGTTTCCCATTAAATCCCAGCATCTCCTGAGTGATGGGAAAGGACCCACAAGGACCATCCAAGTCCACTCCTGGCCCTGCACAGCCCAACAATCCCAGCCTGGCATCTCCTGGAGCTCCCTGTGGCTCCTGCAGGGATCCTGAGGAAGGGAATTTGGGCTGGCTGCTGAACTGGAAGATGCTCTGGCCCTTTCAGCAGCAGTCCCAATCCTTCCCACAGCCAGGAGCAGCAATTCCTTGCTGAAGAAGCCCAGCAGATGCCTCACAAGCCCTGTGCTCCCAGGCACCTGCAGGTGCTGCTCAGAGCTCCTGACAACAGCAGGGACAGAAGGAGGGATGGCTGGGAAAGAGAGCAGCCAGTCCAACAAACTCACCTCCCATAGAATCATGGAATTCCAGGCTGGTTTGGGCTGGGAGGGACCTTAAGGATCATCCCAGTGCCACCCCTGCCATGGCAGGGACACCTGCCACTGTCCCCAGGGTCCAGCCTGGCCTTGGGCACTGCCAGGGATGCAGGGGCAGCCCCAGCTGCTCTGGGCACCCTGTGCCAGGGCCTGCCCACCCTGCCAGGGAGCAATTCCTCATTGCCAAGATCCAGTCCCTGGTGAGCACAGAGCTGCTCTGCCCTGCCAGGTGAGCCTGGCTCCCAAGGAAAGCTCCTTGTGCCTGCAAGAATGGAAGGGAGGTTTGCACTTTCCAGAACCCAGCAGCCCCCCAGGGCCACCCCTGAGCACAACCCTGGGTTTGGGGAGCAAGTTCAGGCTCCAGAATTGAGCTGATAAATCCAGAACCAAGGGGTGAGTCTGGGAAAGGGGGAGTAAACAGACCTCAACAGAATTTGCTTGGAGAAACAAAAAATATTTGACCACTTGCTCTGCCATTTCTTCAGCAGCACAGTGTGTTTGGAAGGAAAAAGGGAATAAAAATAGAAGCAACCCTTAGAAAAGATGAGTCACATTTGTGAACTGATTACACTGATGGTGACAAACTGGAACAGAAACCACTTTTTCAAAGAGAAAGGTGAGATTTTTCATAAATTTTTTATACCTAACACCACATCACTCTTTTATGGACCCTGTTCAGGCCCCTGCACATAAACACCAAGAATTACTTAGTTCAGGAATTGAACACATAAACCTTATTGCTACTTAGTGTCCCCACCCCAGTGCTCCACATGAAACCCTGCAGTCCCTAATTCCCAAACTGAGATTCTGAGTCTGGTCTGAGTGCACATTTCCTCTCCAGTCACTGGGAAAGGACAAGGAAAGGTGAAATCCACAGAATGCAAAGTTTGCAGAGCTCAGCAAACGAGTTCCCCAAGTCCCCTGCTGCCCTCCTGAGTCACTCTCTGTAGTGCTGTGGTGACCTCAGTCACACCCAGTGCCTGTGCTTGCTCCAATTCCTTCTTTCCTCAGGCCCAGGTGGAGTGGCTGCCACAGGCTCAGTCTGTGCTGGATGGTCCCAGCTCCTGCCATGGCAAATTCCCAAGGGAAATGCCTTCAGCCAACAGCCTCAGGCAGAAATGTGCACTCACTCCCAGACACAGCATCCCCCAGGACCTGCACAGCCCTGCTGGCAGATAAAGCACAGAAACACAGAACAGCCCCAGCTGGGAGTGACCCCTGAGGATCAGAGTCCAACTCCTGGCCTGAGTGAAAAATATCAGGTGCTTTTACCTTAAGACAGTTTTTAGGCCAAAAAGGGAGCACAAAAGGGAGCACAAGCCTGACTTAGTAACTGATCATTGTCACACAATTTCAGGTGTCCAAGTAACACATAACCAGTACTTTGCATTTCATGGCTGGTTTGTGTTCCTGTCCCTGAGAAAGACAAGGTGGATTCAGAGCCACGTGCCTGCTCCTTCCTGTGAAAGCCTCCTGCAGCCACAGCAGGACTCCACATGAAGCTGTGTGAGGCTTTCCCACCATTCCTGGAGCCCCAGAGCACTTCTGGGCAGAGCAGGAGAGCAGCTGAGGAGTGCCAGGGCAGGGAGAGGACTTTGTCCTCACCTCCCTCACCCTCCAACTCCTCCTGCAGCCAGCAGGAGCCTCCTGTGTGCCCAGCCCCAGAGCCTGCACTGTGACCACAGCACATTCCCAGCTCTGGGCAGGGCAGAAGAGCTGCTGCTGCCTCACTGAGCCCAGATCCGACAAAATATTCCAACATTCCTCTGCTCCTTGCAGCTGTTGTGTCAAGCACAGACCACACTCTTCTCCCATTCTCTTCCCTTGAAGCAATTTGTTTGGCTTGTATCTGGTTTTTTGGGCTGTTATTTTGTTTTGTTCAGTTGGGCTGCTTTAAAGCAGATGCCAGAGTGAAGCTGGAGGACAGGAAAACCACACCTGGTCCTTTCCACTTCACCCTTGTGAGCAGCCCCTCCTGCCACTGCCATCACAGGAGAGCCAGGGAGGAGGTTTGGGAAAGAGCTGCTCCCTCTCCAGGGCCTTGGGAACCCATCCCAGGTGCTGCAGACAGGGAGAACCCTCCCCTCACAGCCCTGCTGATCTCCTTCCCAAGCCCCTCCGTGGGAAAACTCCTTCCTCACCAACACATCCCTGTGCTTCACAGTTCCCTCTGCCAGAACAAGGATTGTCTTCATCAAAGCAGCATTTTGCTACAATCTCAGTTGCTCACAGCTGTTAAAATAAGACTTTATCATGCACATTCTGCATTAACACTGGCAAGATCCCAGAAGATTCCCATCTGGCCAGTGACTCAAGTCTGTGTTCCCTGGCTCTCTGTACTGCTTGACTATATAAAGTGGAAAAATAAGTTAGTGAATCCTGGCAAAAAATGTTTCTATCTTCAGGATATTGTAATTCCAGACTTTTGTGTTCAGCTGACACCAACTTTTATGGAAAATTCCACCTAAGCCTCAAATCTGACCCCCCAGCTTGGAGGGTGTCCCAACCCAAGCAGACACAGACTGCAGCACCTGCCACACTGACCACCTTAACTCCTTATTCCTCATGCCTGGAAGGTGGATGCTGCTTGAACTCCTCAGATTTCCTTCCTTACACAGCACCAGGTCAGTATTCACAAGCAAAGGTGCAGCCTGAGTAACTGAATGTACAGAACACACGGATGGAGGACGCAGCACAGCCCAAAATCAGCCAGCGATAACCCACAGCAACAGGGAACTGCTGCACTGTGTCTGAACAATGCCAGAGTGAGAGGAACTCATCAACTGCAACTCCTGCTTTAATCCTCCACATCTCTGGCTCCCAGAAAACCCTGGTGATGCAGAGAGAGGCAAAGGAGCAACCAGAGAGAACCAAGGCAAACCCAAGGGCAGTTTGGACCTCGGTTCGCTGAAGCAGATAACAAAAACCTGATTTCAACAGCAGCAGGATCAACCCTGCCTGGCATGTGCCAGTGCCAGTGCCAGGGAGGGATGTGCCACTGCCAGCACAGCAGCACAGCAGTGTCCTGGCAGTGGCAGGCTGTGTCTGGCCGGTCACACCTCGCCGGTGCCACCGAGGGACAGGGACTGAGCCCAGCCTGCTGCACCGGGCACACGCTCTGCCACAGGGTGAGACACTCGTGGGGCACTGTGCAATCCTGGGCTGCTGTCAGTGTGTCACTGCTGGGACAGCAGTGGCTGTGTCACTTCTACCTTTCGGATCCACGCCTGGGGCCCGCTGTTGGTGAGCTCGTCCGAGGACAGGATCTGCGCGCCGGTGCTGCCCGTGAACTGCCCGGGGATGGAGTTGGACTGAGCCCAGGCGTCGATCTGCAACGGCAAAACCCACACTGAGACCAGCACTGACAGCTCCACCTTCCCTCTGCACCCCTCAGGAATTTCCACAGCACGTTGTTGGGATCTGGTGTGTTCACCAGATGGATGGAAGTGGGTGCTACCAAAATCTGAGCATCTGAATGGTCACCCTGAAACCTGAGCTCCAACTCCAGCCAGCTCAGGGTCTCCTCATCCCCAGAACTGCTGAGTCCACTGTTTTGGAAAGAATTACCTACATCTGTGCTGCTGAACTACTAAGATATTTAAAGAAAATTAAATTTTAAACTATGTTTCAGAGTGACTTGGGTGCAAACACAGAATACACAAAGGAGCTCATCAAAACTCAAGTGTTAGAAGTGCAGAACTTTGAAACACTGGCCCACAGCTGGGTTTCCAAACCTTAACAGGAGAGGAAAAGCAGCTGCCATGAAAGGAAAACCCTGATTTCCCTCAAGCTCCCCCAAAGGGTGCTGAAAGGCCCAGCTCACCTGCTCCTGTGCCCGGTTCAGCATGCACATGGCCTCCAGGTCAAAGGAGTTCTCATTGAGCCTCTTCTGGGCCACTGCTCTGTCGTTCATGGCTGTGGTTATGTCCACACACTAGGAGGAAAAAGAGCATTTGTAAAAACACAGCAGAGCACAACAGACTCCACTTGAGCTGGAAAAAGCTGCTGGAGGATCAATGCTACCAAGAGGGGTTACAGAGTGAATTGCTGGTTTGACAAAGAAACAGGCAATGTGATGGAAATCCTGGGACTGCTTAGATCCACACAAGATGGGCTTTCCTGGACAAAGACAAATCTGAATTTAAACTGTAACACCCTGGTAACTTAAAATCACCTGCACACACAAAATATCCAATGACTTATTTCATAAAACTGTTTGTCACAAAAAAATTCTGGTGTGTAATACACATAGAAGCATTTTCCTGTTCAATGAGATCATCTTAACCCACAGAATTAAATTCAATTTAACTAAAAATTGATGCAGAGCTGTTCACATGAGCACTCTGCTAATAAGTCACACTAAAGCTTGTCTGTAGAAAGTAATTCCAGCATGAATCAGATGCATTCCACAATCTTGATTTTAGTGTTTCAAATTTTTACCTCCAGCCTAAACCAGAAGGGAATGAAAATGGGGAAGGGGCTGGAGAATCCCTGAGGGGCTGAGGGAGCTGGGCAGGGGCTGAGCCTGGAGCAAAGGAGGCTCAGGGGCCCTTGTGGCTCTGCACAAGTCCCTGCCAGGAGGGCACAGCCGGGGGGGTCGGGCTCTGCTGCCAGGAACAGGGACAGGAGCAGAGGGAACGGCCTCAGGCTGGGCCAGGGCAGGCTCAGCTGGGCCAGCAGCAGGAATTTGCCCATGGAAAGGGAGCTCAGGCCTTGGCAGGGGCTGCCCAGGGAGCTTTGCAGTGCCCATCCCTGCAGGTGTCCCCTGGAGGTGGCACTGAGTGCTCTGGGCTGGGGACACGGTGCCCGTGGGGCACAGCTGGGAGGGCTTTGCCAGCCCCAGGGATCCTGTAAAACCAGGCTGTGAGCTCACAGAATCCACTGCTTTGGAAAGGATTATCTACATCTGTGCTGCTGAGCTGCAATAAAATATAAAAAATCAATTTCAAACAACGTTGCAGAGTGACTTGGTGAAAATGTGAAATACACAAAGGAGCTCTCTGCAAACCTTCACTGTGGGCAAAGCCATGGGAGAAAATCCACAACATTTGGGGCTGTAATGAATTCTGGCTGCTGTGCTGGGCCCTGCTCCTCCAAGGGTGTGCATTTTATGGATCATTCTGTTTGGAAAGCAGGAAGGGAAGAGTGTGCAAAGACAAATGGAATTTCTTGAGATGTGACAGAAGCTGGAAGGGCTGGGACACTTTGAGGCACAGAAAAAACCCAATGATCAGAAATGCAGCTGGCACACACACATCAAGGTGATGGGTTAACCTGAACTTCATTTTCATTTGCTTTGTAAAAGCCTTGTCTCTTTTGCTGTCACAACCTCTACCTCTAACACATTTTGTACTGAAGGGCCAGGAAGAGAAACTGAAACTCCTTTAAAATTGACTCAGCTGAACAAAACAAACACTGTTAAACCATAAACCCTGTCCCAGGAACCTGGTCAAGAATTCAGCAAATACTGAAAGGAAGAGACAGATATGAAACCTACAATGGCACCAAACACAGGAATTGCTTTTGTGCTCTAATATAAATCTGAATTTTGCTGGTGTTTAGGACAAAAGTGTTTCTATTGGGAAGATCATTGGTGGAACATCTGGCACTGAACAAAACAGAACTAGAATCCCACAGGTCCCAGGTGTCTATGGACTGAGTTCAGTGCTTATTTCTTGTCACACAGAACATAAAAAAGGCACAAGAAGAATTAAAATATTATCTAAGAACCCCCTCACACAACAGCAAGGATGTAAAAATGCCTGTTTCAAATGCAACTGGCTAAGTTTTCAAGTTTCTCTCACATACTTAAAATAATTATTTAAAGCTCTGTTTATGAACCTGGTCCAGGAGATAAATAAAAGTTCTTCTACTCACCAAAAGTTTCAATCCAGCAATACACAAAGGCATGGAAGCAGTCCATGAAAGCACAGGGGACCACTGCCATGCCACAGAGGTGTGTTAGTGCCTTACTGGGGCCTAGCAACACTCCCTGCTGGGTGAATTCCCAAACACTTCTCCATTCTGGAGACCAGCAGGGCTCTGTGTTATGCCAAGACACTCGATGGCAGCTTTGGATCTTGGAAAAAAACCCATCTCTGCTTGAGGTGTAAGAAGTTGTTATTGCTGAGTCAAGGAGAACAGGGGGAAGTGAGGTGCTGCTCTCTTCCACAGCTCTCCTGGCTGATCCCCTTTCTTAGACTTACCCCACAAATCCCAAATACTGAAGCCAATGAAAAGCAGGTGTTTTACACCCTCTGGAGCTCCAAGAATGCCTTTACTGCAGCCTCAGATCCCAGCACTCTGCACAAGTCACCTGGCACTCTGCACTTCCAAACACCCCTTCCTCAGAGGCCTCTGCCTGCCACAGACATGATGAGCCCTCAGATCACTCCAGACCTTCCCCTCCATCTCCTACTGCCACACACAACTCCTTTAAGGCATCAGGTTTTATTAAAACAAGCTGTAATGTATTAGCAGGGTCATTTCAGACCAAACCCATAGCCAATATGTGAATTAGAACACAGCAACAAAACCAATTGTGTGGGGTTTCATGTCAGGACTTGCACAACTGTCACAGTATTGCAAAATCAGCAACAACAAATGGAGGTCAATTATAGGTGAAACTTAAGTTCCAAGCACTCCCAGCTCTCTACTCCCCCAGCAAGGGAGCTGATCTGCCTCATGTTGCTCCAAGGGAGCCATTTCCACCACAGAGTCCTCCTGAACATGAAAGAATTAAGCAGAGAAGCACTGTGTTACCTGTCAGGCTCCCTGGAGAAACACACAGCAGCTCTGTACCTGCACTCCCCAAACCCCAGGGGATGGATGGAGCAGCCTGCTGGGAGCTAACACCCCTGAAATCACCCTTAACACAAACCAAGTTAAGGTAAAGGCAAATAAAAGTATTTATTTACAAAATATAAAAACAGACAACATCGTTACAGGCATTTACAAAGGTACACACAACAGAAAGGAAAGGAAGTTATGTTAAATATATTTACTGCAATGAAACTGGGAATGGCATTCTGCACAAACATCTCAGGGTTTCACTGGAGCAGGAGAGCCCAAAGTGCAGCTCCCACCTGTGCTGAGGAACTGGGTGCCCAACCATCAGATTCTGAGGGATTCCATGAAAATGCTGGCTAAGTTATACCCTCTGTGCTTTGGTGCTGTAGAAGACCCAGCATAAAATTCCTTCTGTGCCTCAGGGAGTGAACTGACCAGTATCAGAAAGGTCTTGAGAAACAAAATGCACCAAGTGCTGAGATGGCTTTGTCAGAAATTGATGGGGAGGCTTTGGGGTTTGGCTTTGGAAGGTGTGAGAAGGCTGCAGGTGCACTGAGGCAACACACACTTAAAAATAGTAACATCTCTCTTAAATATTTAATTTACTTAATTACAACAGCCCCCAGAAATGTTCTTTAGAAGAAATTTCAAGGGGAAAAACACTTGCTTTGGTGTTTTTAGTTTATTATCCATACAATTAGATTCTCCTTTGGAAGGCCACGTGCAAGACAGCCATTGGAGAAAACGTGACTGGAAAGCTAAAACAATGAATATATCCAGAGGAAGTGACTTTCAATTTTTAACTGATTACATTCCAGTGTGATGTTCTTGTTCTAAGACTGGTGGGACAATTTTAATTAGCACTACATACATTATTGTGCAAATCTCAAGGTATTATTAATTAATCTCTGCAGGAAACTGAATGAGGAATTTTTTTCATCTTCCAGCTACAGTTTAAAATTCTGTTGACCAAGAAGCCACCAGCTGCCAGAAGCAGGATGGGTGCAGGCTGCTTCCACCACTGCCCACATCAGCCTCCCCACGTGCAGAGCTCAGCTCCTCAGCTTAGTGCAGTGTTAGGCACTACCTTTTTAAGTGCCTTTTTTGTTTTCCCAGACTGCAGTTGGGTACCAGGCTGCCCAGGTGAGGGTTTTGGTGTTCTTACATGATATGCTCTCCTTGCCTTCCTTACCTCAATGGCTGGCTTGGGGAAAACGTCGTCCTTGCCGTCGTCTTTGCCGTTCTTGTCCACAGGAACCCACTCTCCATACACACTGTCTGCCTCCTTCTTCCTATGCTGAGACCCAGAGGACACAGGGAACTCCTTGGACAGGCTGACCTGGTTTTTTGGTTGGGGTGGTGGTGCTGGTTTTATGCTGGGAGTCTGAAAGAAATGAGAAAAAGTTCAGGCTTGGAAACACCCACGAGTCTTGAGGTGGTTTTGTTGCAAACCCCTGGGATTTGGTTTTTACTCACTCTAGAGTAATAAGCCTTTATAATTCATAATTTTGGCACAGCCCTAAAAACACACAAGTGACCCACAAACTGTGCTATCAGAGAAGATGAAAAACCCCTAAAACAACTTAGGCAACCCAAAACTCCCAATCTCCTCTCCCAGCTGACCCCACTCACATCAAGAACAACCACCAGGTATTTTGTATGGAAAGCTCCAGGGTGAAAATCCCGGGCAGCAAAACATTGATCAAAAGCTGCCCATGAGTGGAGAGAAAACAGCTCCCAGCATTTGGGTTTCCATCCTGGCCTATTTTTAGCAGCAGCCTGAGTCTCTGAGCAGATGATGTCTATGGCCTTGTTTTGCTTGGTGCTGTTAATGTTTTAAAAACCCGCAGAAATCCCTGCCAGGTTCTCTTCCCAGAGACAAACACAGCTGGCAGCACTGGATAATACTGGATAAACTCCTAGGAATATGGATGGGAATGGTTTTAGGAAAGAGGAAGTACAAACTGAAAGGGTCAAAACCAAAACCAAGACCAAGAGGCAGAGCAGCCCGCAAGCACTGCAGAGCATTCATTCCTCCTCAGAGCCTGGAAGAACTCCAAGGTTTCTTGAGCTTCCCTGTAGCCTTTTCTAACAATACAACATAAACTCTAAATCCATTTCTACTTACACCTTATGTAAAAGTGCACTACTGCTTATTTTGTGTACAAGCTCTACCTATTTATACACACAACCAGGAATGTTATTTCTGTTTTTTGCTGAGCATATTAAAGCTTTTTTACTGCTTTATATCCTGCAAAATCAGAACAGACTTTCATGGGCACAACCACCCACCCCAAATAAAACTTAAAAAAAACCCACCCACCACCCCAAACCCCAACAAAATTTAAACAAATTCGAATCCATGCTTCAAAGCATTTGATTTCCAGATGCATTTAAAGAATTCCTCCCAATTTTACCAATTACCAATTGGTAAAATTGGATTATCAATTTAATCTTGATGGAATTGGGAGTGTTCCTTTAAATTGATTAATAAATACTCCTAGTTTCAACCAAGATTATCAACCATTTAAAACTTCTATAGAATTACATGCATTATTTAAAAAGAACCAGGATTTATTTTTAAAGTAAATATAAGTAAAATAATAAAAATATAAGTAGCACTCACACTTAAATTGAAGAAAATAGGTTTGGGTTCACTCAGCTTGAAAGGATGGTTATAGAAAGGACGTTCCTCCTCCTCCTCATCAGAAACGTGAGGCTTGTTCACTATCACATCATCAGTGCTCTGAGCAATCTTCTTGCATTTCTGAAAAGTAAAACAGGGAAATGTCAGCTCTGAGTAAACCTGAACTTTCAACCCCAACTCACAGAGCATATTTCTATCAAAACCAGTGGTTTTCTTTACTAAACCAGGAATGGAAAATCTTTTTTTCAGCAACAGCACCAATGCACTTTGGATATTGTACACAAATTATCCAACCATGGCTTTGCCAGGCACTCCTTGGTTACTGACTCAGCTCTCTGGCAGAGCAGGGACCCTGTCAGAAGTGATGGCTCTAAAAGAGCTCAGATTCTTCTGGAATACTCTGATGCTGGCCAGCTGTGCAAGCCACCCCTCCCTGATGTGCAACAGAACTAAACCACAGAGGTGTTATGGGGATACCACAAACTGGGGGGAGCCTCCAGGGGGGGAAAAGAAAAGAGAGGAAGAAAAGAACCAAAGACAAAACGACTTTCTCAAGGGGCCAGAATTTTATGGTTAAAATGTCTTTACTGATTTCCTACCACCTGCACCTGCTCTGGGGACAGTTCTGAGCCAAAAGAACAGAAATATCATTCAACAGCTCTCCAGAGCTGGAAAGGGAAGGGAGGTGCAGATCTGGGGCCTGCAGATCAGCACAAGCTATGCTGGATGATCTTGGTCAGGGTATGTGAAAAACCACCCTGGGGGTCACCACAGGGCACCTGCACCAACTCAGCTCTTGCTCAGAACTTCTGCTCCCCCAGCCCAGGCACAACTGCAGATTATCCCTCAGCACCTGGACACTGCTTCCTCTCTGATTATTTCTATAAACTCAAGTTCAGAACTGTCACACTCATGCAATTAAAAAAAATTAAGGCACTTTTCTATTCCAGATTTTCTCCATTCTGAGGGAAGTCTAAGGCCAGGCTGGACAGGGGTTGGAGCAACCTGGGAAAGAGGAAGGTGCTCTTGCCCATAGCAGGGGGTGGGACAGGCTGAGCTCTGAAGCTCCTTCCAACTCAAGCCATAATTAACACCACCAGAACAAAAAAATCAGGAGTGAAAGCTTTGGATCTCACTGACAGGACTGCAGGGACAACCACCAATTTGTACAAAATTACAACAGAATCAAAACCAAAAGTAAGAAAAATCAAAATAATTTGATTTCCTGCATTTACAGAGAATTAAAAAATACCAGTTTTGATGACTCAAAAAAACCTTTGGGGAGAGTAAGGGCTCAAAGGAGTGGTCAGGCTTTGTCAGGGACTGCCCAGGGAGGTCTGGAGGTGTCCAAGGAAGGCCTGGAGGTGGCACTGAGTGCTCTGGGCTGGGGACAAGGTGCCCATGGAGCACAGCTGGCACTGCATGGGCTGGGAGGGCTGTGCCAGCCCCAGGGATTTGGGAATTCTGAACACGAGGCAGCTCCCAGGTGCCAGCAGCACGCAGTGACAACCTCCACAGGTCACCAAGCCCAGTGTGCTCATTTCCAGGCTGGATGCTGCTGTTCTCCCTCACCTCAGTGAGCTCCCTCAGGGTGTCCTTCGAGGACTTCTGGTTGGCTTTGTCATCCTTCTTCTGGGACAGCAGAGGCATCAGGCTCGGGGGCAGGGGCACGCCGGACTTCGCACACATGGCGGCTGCGTTGGCCTTGGCGATCTCCAGTAGCTGGGCCTTGTCTAAAAACATTTGGGTTTTTTTTTCACAGAGAAATCATTATTTTTATAGATTCTTGTTTTATAATAAAGAAATGTTTCTGGTAAACTAAACAAGATTCTACCTGCACTGTGCACTTTTTCTGTTCTGTGAAAATAACTGGAATTGTACTGAGCTGCTCTAGATTTAAGCCTGGGCTGTGCAGAAGGCAAGTGAACTGCAATGTAACCCAGCAGTCCCAACTACAACATCCCCCAACCACCCAAGTCCTGATGTCTCTTACTTCACTGATTCATTCCTGTTCTGACAATACTGAGTCCTTCCTACACAGCATGAACTCCAGAGTTTCCTCATTATCTATCTCTGAAAAGCTCTCAACCCCCTGGAAGAAGCCTCATCTCCCCAGATGTAGCCCAAAAGCTACTTACAACCACCAAACAGAAAAACAAGCTCTGAGGAAGTAAAACATGCTCTTGCTTAAAATACAATTAGATGCAAAACTGTTACCAGAACAGTATTTTGCTTTATTAAGGAGAAAAAGGACAGCCCTAACATAGAAATAGCACACAACATTAAATTAAGCCTTCTGCCAGTTTGGAAATAACTCCCTAACTGGAAGGCTTCCATGGCAACTGAGGCAGGACTGCAAGGTTCAGAACCTCAAGTCCACCACAGGAGGTTTCCTCACACTCTGTACAAGAGCTGATCTCCCAGTTCAAACCTTCTTTCCCCATATTAACTCATTACCCAAGAAACAACACAGCCTCTCTTCCTCCAAGCACAAAGAAAAGATGCAGCTCTTAAGATTTTATTTTATTTTCTGACCTGCTGGGTCTGGGAGTATTTTCAGAAACAAGTCTCTCTTTCCCTTATGTTTTTACCATGGAAAAGAGGCAAGACAGAGTTCTGGGAACAGCTGACAACAGAGCTTCGGACTCTCCAACCAGCATCTGAATGGTCTTTGTTCTCAGGAGTAGAAATTCTAAATTTTCTTACACATGAGTACTTGAAGTACTTGGCCTTTATTATTATTCAGAATGTTCCTTGAGGCTGGAACATGCTACTTTTGTACAAATGCTCTAAAATTAAGGTAAAACTGGCTCTAAAGAGGCTTCCATTCAAATGCTCAGCACTGATAAACCTTCCTGCTGTCAGTCACTGCCTGAGATTATTGCACAGAGTGACTTCTAAGAAATCCTTTATGAATGGATGCTCCAGAGCTAAAATCAGACTGTGCAAACCCACCCACTAGCACCTCACCACAGAACCAGTGAAAACCAAGCACTTACCCAGGTCTGTGAGACGCTTGGGTGACCTGCTGGAGAACTCCGAGGAGCGGGAGCGGCGCCGGTCGGGGGATCTGCTGTAGCGCCTCCTCCCCGAGGAGCGCGAGCGCCGCAGCCGGATCGGGGACCTGCTGGAGCTCCTCCTCCTCCCCCTGGAGCGCGAGCGCCTCTGCCGAAGAGGGGTCCGGCTCCTGCTCCGCAACCGCAGCGATATCCTGCGGTCCCTGGAGTCGGATCGTCTCCTTCTCCTGTCAGTAGACCTCGACCTGTTTCTCTGAGACCTCTTGCGCCTGTCTCTAGACAAGGAACGCCGCCTTCGCGACGCCGACCTCGACCTGCTTCTCCTCCTGTGCCTGGAACGTGACAGGGAGCTGGAGCGAGATCTGGACGCTCTTCTCCGCGTGGCTGACCTGGAGCGATTCCGCCTGGAGCGCGAGTCCGTGTCGTATCTCTTGGACCTGCGCTGGGAGGACCTGGAGCGCCGGCTCCTGGACCTGCGCGAGGACTCCTTGTCTGCCGCCTTCTCCACAGACTTGGAGTGGCTCCTCTGGCGAGCAGCAGACCTGGAGCGTCTCCGCCTGGACCTGCGTGAGGACTCCTTGTCTGCTGTTTTCTCCACAGAGGTTGACTGGCTCCTCTGGCGAGCCGTGGACCTGGAGCGTCTCCGTCTGTACCTCCGCACGGACTCTTTGTCTGCTGTCTTCTCCACAGATGTGGATCGACTCTTTTGCTGAGCAGGAGACTTTGAGTGCCTGCTTACAGATCTCTGTGGAGACTCTTTGTCAGATGCTTTATCAACAGATTTGGATCTGGATTTTTCACGCTCGGAAGACTCGGAACGTCTGCTTTCAGGGACAAAGGAAGAGTCCTGTTCCTCTGACTGCTCGAGAGGCATGGAATCCTGCTTTTCCTCATCTGCCAAAGAAGGTTCTGCATCCTCTCCCTCCTCTTCACCACTGGAAGACTCTGACTCATGCTCATCTGACGATGTGGACTCTCTTTGTTCAGCTGTCAAGGAGGGCTCTGCATCCTCTCCTTCTTCTTCTGCAGTGGTAGACCTTGATTCAGCCCCATCCGGGGATGCGGAACGTCTGTGTTCAGCTGTCAGAGGTTCCACATCCTCAGCTTCTTCACCAGCAGTAGACCTTGACTCTTGCTCGTCTGATGAGGTGGAATCTCTTTGTTCAGCTGCTGAGGAGGGTTCCACATCCTCTGCATCTTCACCAGCAGTAGACCTTGACTCCTGTTCATCTGAAGACGTGGAGTGTCTACGCTCAGCTGTCAAAGAGAGCTCCTGGTCCTCTGCTTCCTCACCAACGGTTGACCTTGACTCACGTCCATCAGGAGACACAGAGCGATGATCAGCCGTCACATCCTCTGCTTCTTCATCAGCTGAAGACCTGGACTCGTGGTCATCAGAAGACGTGGAGTGTCTACGTTCAGCTGTCAGGGAGGGCTCCCCATCTTCTACATCTTCCCCAGCAGCAGACCTCGACTCACGGTCATCAGAGGATACAGAATCTCTTCTTTCAGCTGCCAAGGTGGTCTCTGCATCCTCTGCCTCTTCTCCAGTGGTTGACCTTGACTCGTGCTCATCAGAGGACTCAGAGCACCTACGTTCTGTTGTCAAAGGCCGCTCCAGATCCTCTGCTTCTTCACCAGTGCTAGATCTTGACTCGTGCTCATCAGGGGAAGTAGAACGCCTCTCCAGATCATCCATTTCTTCATCTGCAATAGACTTCTGGTCGTGGCCCTCAGGGGACAGGGACTGTCTATGTTCAGAAGTCACAGAGGACTCCATACCCTCTTCCTCCATGGGAGACCTTGGCTCGTGACCTTCCTGATAGGAGGATGTGGAGTCTCTACGCTCAGATCTCACAGAGGGCTCCAGATCTCCCGTTTCTTCTCCAGGGCCCACACTGCAGTTATCAGGAGACACCGAGCGTCCTTCAGACATTAAAGTAGGCATTGCATGATCCATTTTTTCAGCAGGGATGGAATTCAAGTCGCTGCCATCAGGGGACATGGAGGCTCTATCGTTCACTGTCAAAGGTTCAAGTCCATCTACTTTTTCAACAGAGGTGAATCTCAGCTCCTGCCCATCAAGAGATGCTCCATGTTCATTTTCAGGTGTTGGAGAATGGTCCTGCACATCTGATTTCTGAAGGGAGGAGAAGCTCACCTCCTGGCTCTCAAAAAAGAGATGGTCACGTTCAGCTGTCACAGCAGAATCCACACCCTCTGTCTCCTCAGCACGCTCCAATCTTGACTCGCGCTCTTCAGGTGACAGAGCATGTTCCGATGTCAGAGAAGGTTCCTTGGCTAGAACTCTTTCAGCAGGGCTGGACTGCAGTTCCTGACCTTCAGGAGTCATGGAACATTCACCTTCAGACAAGGACAACTCCTGCCCCTCTGTTTTTCCAGCAACAGCAGGCTGCAACTCCTGGCTATCGCTGGATATTGAACTTTCACTTTCAGATGCTTCAGAATGTTCCTCCAGTTCTTCTTTTTCAACAGGACTGGATCTCAAATGATGCCTTTTGGGGGATGCCTCGTACTCGTTTTCAGACAGCAAAGAACACTCCTGCACCTCCTGCCCCTCGGGAGATACAGCGTACTGGACCAGCACTGGAGCCTGCACTGCTGTGCCTTCAGTGGGGCCAGACTGCAGTATTTGGCCTTGATGGAAGATGGAACATTCACTGCCAGGTGTCAGAGAAGGTTCTTGCACCTCCTTCACAGCAGGGCTGGCTGTCACCTCCTGGCCCTCAGGAGACTCACCATATTCACTTTCAGGCAGCAGAGAACGCTCCTGCACTTCTGGTTTTCCAGCCAAGAAAGAGGCCAATCTGTGATCTTTAGGAGACACAGCATTGTCTGGAACCACAGCCTCCTCCTGCATCTCTGCCTTCTCAGGAGAGCTGGATCTCAACTCCTGGCCCACCCAGGACACGGTGTGTTCATTTTCAGACACCAGAGCAGGCTGTTGTACCTGTGTCTCTTCAGCAGAGGGTGACTGCAGGTCCCGGCTGTCGATGGACTCCAGACATCTTTCTTCAGGCATCTGATAAAGCTTCCGCAGCTCTGTTTTTTCAGCAGGGGTTGATGCCAACTCCGGGCCATCAAGCCCTATTGTGTACTCATTTTCAGACACTTGAGAAGGCTCCTCAGCTCTTTCAGAAGTGGTGGATGCCAACTCGTGACCATCGGAGGCAACAGAACACCTGCTTTCCCGTATCAGAATGGGCTCCTGCACTTCTTCACTGTAGGCAGATCTCAGCTTGTAGCCATCAGGGGACGCCAGGTGTTTCAGTTCGGATGAATTCAGCATTTCTGCTTTCTCTGCAGGGACAGGTCTCAGCTCCTGACTGTCAGGCAACAGCAGAACCCCACCCTCTGATGGCACAGCAGCCACTGGGGGCTGTAGTTTTTCAGGTGTGCCCACTGATCCACAGCCGTCAGCAGACATGGAGAAACCACTTTCCAGGGAGAGAGAAGGCTTCTGAATCTCCACTTTTTCAACTGCAGCAGATGTCAATTTATAACCTTCAGGCAAGATGGAACACCGGAGCTCAGATGCCACTGACAGTTCTGCACTCTCAGTTTGCTCAAAGGAGTTGTACTTTGCTTTGTGGCCATCGTGGCATATGGGAATCCCACTTTTAGACATCACCAAAGATCCTGCACCGTCTATTTTTCCAGTCAGGTATCTCGATTCATGCATTTCTGAAGATCTGGAGCAGTCAACCTCAAGCACTTGTGGAAGCGTTGGACCATCTAAAGCTTTGTCAACAGATGATCTGGACTCATGAACTTCAAAAGAAGACACTGAAATTATGTCGGCAGACACCTCAACAGAACCACACACAGATGTGAGGGAAACATCTGGAGTCCTGACTTTTTCAACAGATAAAAATCTTTGTTCATTTCCATGTGGTGACTTAAAAGACTCGCCTGCAGACAATGGATGCTCCTCTACTGGTGCAGCGAATCTGGGTCCTGATCCATGTCCATCAGGAGACACAAAGCGTCCACCGTCAGAAGCCAGAGAAGGCTCCTGCATCTGGCCTGACTCACAGCCATCAGGGATCACAGGGCGGATCATCTCAGGTGGCAGGAAAGGCCTCTGAGCTTCCACTGCTCCAGGGCTGTCAGCCAGCTGGGAAGACTGACATTCAGGTACCTGCAGGACCTGTGAAAGCTCTTTGTGTTCACCAGGGATATGCTGTGAATCGTGACCATCAGACAAGTTGGAGACTCCACCTTTGGACAGGAGAGCTGACCGAAGTTCCATATCTCTTTTTAGTGCTGGAGGAAGCTCTGGACCTTCTACTTCTTTGAGAGGTGCAGTTCTGGACTCACCTTCACGGGATGCAGAGACATGAAATTCTGCTACTGAAGAAGTTTCTAGATCTCCTCTTTTTTCAACAGATGAGGATCTTGACTTGGATGTGGAGTATGGAAGTTCAGGTAGCAATGAAGACTCCAGAGCTGCTGCTTTTTCAGTTGATCCATTTTCCGATGTCATAGACAGCTCTGAATCCTGTGTTTTTTCCACAGATGCGGATCTCAGTTCCTGGTCATCTAGGGTTTTGGAGGTATCAAATTCAGATGTGGCAGAATGCTGCAGATCTGCTGTTTTTTCAACAGATGAGGACCTTTCCTCAAGGCTCTCTGAAGTTTTGGATAATCCACTTCCAAATGATGGTGGGAGCACTGGGCCATTTACTCCTTCATCAGACAAAGCTACTGATGTGGGACCATTAGAGGATTTACCTTCACTTCCAAGAGAAGACTGAGGAACATCTTCATCAAGACCTTTGGCTGACTCCTGAAGTTCAGAAGACTCATGCTTGCTACTGGACTTTGCTGACGATGACTTATCCTTTTTTTCTACAGATTTGGACCTTGACTTAACACTGTCAGAGGACTTGGAACGTTTCCGCTTGGATTTTTTTGAAGACTCCTTGCGCTTTTTTTCAACAGACCTAGACCTAGACTTGTAACGTTCAGAAGATTTTGAGCGTCGACGCTTGGATTTTCGTGAGGATTCCTTCTTTTTTTCCATGGATTTGGATCGAGACTTGTAACGGTCAGAGGACTTGGAGCGCTGACGCTTAGACTTCCGCGACGATTGCTTTCGATCCCTTTTTTCTACTGACCTGGATCGAGACTTGTAGCGATCCGAGGACTTTGAGCGCTGACGTTTGGACCTCCGCACAGATGCCTTCCGACCTCTTTTCTCAACAGATCTTGACCTGGATTTTGAACCATCAGAGGAACCAGACCGATGCCTGAACCTCCAGGAATACTCTTTGCCTCCTCCCTTTTCTGAAGACCTGGATCTAGATTTTGAACGGTCAGAAGACCTGGAATGTCTGCGGCGGGATCGCCAGGAGGACAACCTCTTTTCGGCTGACCGTGACTTAGACCTGTAGCGGTCGGACGACCTGGAACGTCTCCGCCCAGATCTCCGGGAGGACAGCCGCTTCTCCGCTGACCTGGACTTGGATCTGTAGCGGTCAGAAGACCTGGAACGCCTCCGCCCGGACCTTCGGGAGGACAATCGCTTCTCTGCTGACCTGGACTTGGATCTGTAGCGGTCAGAAGACCTGGAACGTCTCCGTCCGGACCTTCGGGAGGACAATCGCTTCTCTGCTGACCGTGACTTAGACCTGTAGCGGTCGGAAGACCTGGAACGTCTGCGCCCAGATCTTCGGGAGGACAATCGCTTCTCCACGGACCTGGACTTGGATCTGTAGCGGTCAGACGACCTGGAGCGCCTGCGTCTCGACCTTCGGGAGGACAGCCGCTTCTCCACTGACCTGGATTTAGACCTGTAGTGGTCAGACGACCTGGAACGTCTCCGCCTGGACAATCTCTTTTCTGCTGATCTGGATTTAGACCTGTAACGGTCGGATGACCGAGAATGTCTGCGCCTGGACCGCCGGGAAGACAACCTTCTCTCTCTCTTCTCCACAGATCGGGACCTAGATTTGGAATGCTTTTTTCTGGAAACGGAATAGTTTCTGCTCCTAGAACGTGCTCTTTTAGAGGTCAAACGCCTGGAAGTGGAACGTGACCTTGATTTTTTCTTCCGCTTCCTAGACCTGGACTGAGACTTGGAACGGCTCCTTTTCTGTTTCTTTGAATCATGTTTTTTCTCACTGGTTCTATGACTACTCTTTTCGACAACATTCTCAAGCCTCATGAGAGTCTCCTTCATTCGTGCCGCCACATCAGGCTGCACATCGGATGTTTCCGAGTCTCTTTTCTCTGAGTCCTCCTCAGGAGTTGCTTCTTTGACATCCTCAGCCTCTGGAGTGTCTTCCAACTGGCCTTCCTCTATAGGTTCTGGACCTGCTTCTGCATCAGTCTCAGGTGCTGGACCTGCTTCCAAATCTTTTGTCTCTGCCTCCAACCCTGCAGCTGCTTCTGCATCTTTCAGCTCTACATCAGTCCGAGGAGCTGTTTCCAAATCTTGTGTTTCTGCCACAGGAGTCCCTGCTGAAACTTCTTCCTCTGCTGCATGTGAAGAACTAAAAACTGTTTCTGCTACTAAAGGCTCAGATGTTTGAGTCTGCTCCGCATCTTCCTTCTCGATCACCATATCCTCCACCTGTTGACCCTGTACTCCTTCTACATATTGTACCTCAGCTGTCACTTCATGTTCCAGTGTGGTTTCCAGGCCTTTCACATCCCCTGGTTTTGGAACTGCTTCAGAAGATTCTATTCCAGAAGCACCCAAGATTTCTGGAGCCTCTTCTGAACTCTTCCCTTCTGCAGCAGGTTTTGCTTCTAGAACTACTTGAAGATCTTGCTGCTTTTCAGCATGCAAGTATTCTGGAACAGCTGCTGAAGCATCGCCCATGGGTACCTCAAGCTTTTCACCTGTTTCAGAACCTTTCACCTCTACTGTCGCAGACTCTGTTGTGCTCTCTAACCGCCTCATTCCTCCAGCTTCTGATGCTGGTTCCAGATATTTTGCTTTCTCCATTTCTGAGAGCTCATTTCCTTGTGTGCTGGTCCTCCTTGCTGCAATTTCATGTTCTGCAGTAGATCCCTGAGTTTGCGTATCTGATGCCGTACTGTTTTCTTCCACTCTGGGCAAAGACTCCAATACTGCTGCTGAATGACCTACTACTTGTTCCTGAATAGATTTTGAACTGGTTTCTGAAGTTTGCACAGCTTCTCGGATTGCTTCTCTGCTCCTTGTCTCTGCTTCTGGAACATGTTCCGAATCCTTTCTCTTCCTCAGCACCTCAGTGTGTGAGGGTCCTGTGTGTGCCATGATCTGCGACTGCGCAATGACGGAACTCTCTGTCAGGCCTGCATGGAGAGGTTCTCTCTCTGTTGTGGCTTGCCATGGCATCACCCCTGCTGATGCCTCGGCTTCTCTAACTGGTTGCACGCTTTCACATGCAACCACAGGTTCAGGAGTCCTTTCTAAGGCAGGAAGTCCTGGACTTGCCACAGTCCCACAATGCGTAGCTTCTTCTGAAGCTTTCACACCTTCTACCTGTAAGGACATTGAAGCTGTTGTGAAAGTTTTTGCTTCCACCACAGCCACTGGTCTCAGGACTCCTCCTGGACCTTGTGTGTTTTCCTTCTGCAAAGACAGGGAAGGTGCCAAACCTCTCAGGTGTGATTCACTCTCAGGTCTCGATTCTCTCAGCAATGAAGTACCTTCTGAATCCTTTGCTGGTGGACTTCTAAAACCCTCTGCCATGTGGACTTCTGGAGCTGTTTGGGGAACGAAGGTCTGTACAACTGCTGCAGGTTCTGAAGTTGCTCCTAATCCTCTTGTCTCTGCAACCACGTTCATACCTGCCAATCCTGCTGGAAGTGCAGATCCCTGGGTTCTGTCCACACTCCTTGTTTCTGCCAAGGCTCCATGCTGTAGGAACACTCCTGATGCACCCAGTGCTGTTGCAGGACCAGTGGTTCCTTCCACACTTCTGCCTTGCAGACTTTCATGAGCTGCTCTGACATCTTTTGCTACAACAGGTTCCATGGTTGCTTCTAAAGCTTTCACACTCCCCATAGCTGGCTCCATATCCTTCATTATTTTAACAGCTCCTGGTCCCGGAGGTGTTTTGGCACTTATTTCCATGTGGGTCACAGGGGTGGCTGCAGATATTGTCAAAGGATGTTGCAAAGGTACACCTGCTTTCAGAACACTGGAAGCCTCCAGAGGGCTGCCCTGGGTCATGCTCAAACTCCCAGACATAACTGAGGGCTGTAGGGATGGCTCCAAAGTTCTGCTCGCACCCCCCAGTTCCGAAGGTGTCTCCACACTTCTCAAATTTCCCATGTGCAGAGATTTCTCAGTTGTTTCTGGAATTTTCACTTCTTGCCCAGCCACAGCCACGTGAGCTACAGTCACAGCACCTGGATGTGCCCAGTTTGCAGGTGTAGGGGTTGTTGTCACACCACTTGCCAAGGATACAGATTCTGAAGCTGTTTCCAACCCCTGTGCTGCCCTCTGAGACACAGACTGATGAGAAGCTTCCGAGTAAGTTAACACCTCCATGGTCTCAGGCTCCAGAGCTGCGTCCAAAGCTTTTGCTTCCCCAATGCCTTGAGATTTCAGAGTGACTTCTGTACCTCCCAGTGCTTCTACTGAATCTTTCTGAATCTCTGATTTACTGACAATTCCAGATGGGATGCTGGACCAAGTATTATTTCCAGTATCAACAACACTGGCATTAATAGCTACAGGATAAATATTTCCATGGGACTGCTGAATTTGTTCTTCGCTAGTGCAAATTCTAGTTTGAGCTATACTAGTATTTTCTGGGATATTAGACTGGATGCTTTCTAAATTAAATGGAGGATTTGCTGCACACAAAGTCCCCTCCCCACTTCCAAGATTTTCTGCAGATTGCTGAGAATCAGTCACTGAATGAGAAACAAGTCCTAAAGCTTGATTATCAAGCCCCTCAGCTGGTTTGGAGCACAGTTCTGGCTGCACGTGGCCAGCCAGGTTTGCCTCTGCAAACACTCCTTGCTGTACATTCACCTGGGAGCTGGACTGCTCTGGCACCAAGGGAGGGGCCGGCTGCACGCCTGCAGGCTGCACACTCAACTTGGATTCCTTTGGTTGCTTTTTATGCTTCTTCTCTTTCTTCCTTTTCTTCTTCTTTTTCTTCTTCTTCTTGCTTTTGTGCTTCTTGTTTTTCTTTGCTTTTTTCCTAGGAATTTCATCTTCACCTGTAGAGCTCCTTTTTGTAGACTGAGTACTATTTTTCACAGTATTTTTGTCTACATCTAGAAAAAATGACATTTACCTTGTAAACATTTGTAAGACTGCATATAAAAATTCTTTCAGATTAGTTGTAAAGTACATGGACAGAGGTACAAAACAATTAAACTGGCAAACCATGCCCAATTCACTTAAGTTCCACACACACAAACAGCACACACTCCCTTTCCAGCTCTCTTCCCTTCCTCTCAGAGTTACTTTAAGTAATAAAACAACAATTCTTTCCAAAAATTACCCAAATCTTGTTAGACAGGACAGAGGTCCAGAGAGAACACAGTTCTTTCCAAGCAGTATCATAGCCATGGAATGGGTTAGGTGGGGAAGGACCTCAATGCTCATCTTGTTCCATGGCAGGGACACCTCCCACTGTCCCAGGCTGCTCCAAGCTCCAGTGTCCAGCCTGGCCTTGGGCACTGCCAGGGATGCAGGGGCAGCCCCAGCTGCTCTGGGCACCCTGTGCCAGGGCCTCACCACTCTAATAGGGAAGGATCTTCTCCTAATACATGATCTAGCCATGCTCTATGGCAGTGAAAAGCCATTCCTCTGAAGAAGGGAAGGGAGGATCATTCTGGGAATTACCACCCTGTCAGCCTCACCTCCGTGCTGGGAAGATCATGAACAGATCCTCCCAGAAGCTCTGCTAAGGCACATGGAGGACAGGGATGTGATTTGAAACAACCAGCACGGCTTCACAAAGGGAAAATCCTGTCTGACCTTCTGTGGTGGACTGACAATATCAGTGGGCAAGGGAAAACCTACAGATGGCATTTACCTGGACTGCTGTAAAGTATTTGACCCAGTGGACCAACAACATTCTTCTCTCCAAACTGGAGTGAAGAATTTGACAGGTGCACTGTCAGGTGCATTAGCAGTTGTCTGGATGGTCACATCCAGAGGACAGCAGTCAAAAGCTCAGTGCTGATGGACATCAGTGACCAGTGGCGTCCCTCAGGAGTCTGTACTGAGACCAGTGTTACTTAATAGCATCATTAATGTATCAGAGTTACTTAATCTCTTCTTTAATGACAGAAGGATCAAGTGCACCCTCAGCAGATTTGCAGGTGACACCAAGCTGAGGGTGCAGGTGACACCTCTGAAGGATGGGGCCATCCAGAGGGATCTGGACAAACTCAAGAAGTGCCCATGGGAATCCGCTGAGGTTTAACAAGGCCAAGGGCTGCACTTGGGTTGGGGCAACCCCAGGATCAATCCAGGCTGGGATGAGCACCCAGCTGGGATCAGGAGAGGGATTGGGATTGTGTCCCTGTGCCCTGCTCAGGTGATTTCCCACCTGCAGAGCTGCCCCAGCCCTGGGAGGAGCTGGAGCTGCTGCAGAGAGCCCAGAGGAGGCTCCAGGATGAGCAGCAGGATGGAGTAGCTCTGCTGGCAGGAAAGGCTGGCACAGCTGGCATTGTTCACCTGAAGAGACTTCAGGTGACCTAACCATGACCCTCCAGTACCTGGAAGTACAGTAAAGGTGGTGGAAGACTATTGACAAGGGCCTGGAGTGACAGGACAAGGGACAGTGGGTTCAAAACGAGGGAAAGTTGGGTTAGATTAGGTCTTAATAAAAATTCTCACCTGTGAGGGAGGTGAAGCCCTGACACAGGTTGCCCAGGGAAGCTATCCCATCCCTGGAGCTGTTCAAGGCTGGGCTTGACAAGGTTTGGAATAACCCAGGATAGTGGAAGGTGTCCCTGCTCATGTTTGGAATGAGAGAATCTACAAGGTCCTCTTCCAACCCAAACCATTTTAAGACTCCCCTGGGTGCTGTCCCTGCATCCCCTGGCAATTGTCTCTCTGCAGCTTTCCTGGGGCTCCTTCAGGCCCTGCAAGGCCACCCTGAGCTCAGCCCAAAGCTTCTCCTGTGCAGGTGAACAATGCCAGCTGTGCCAGCCTTTCCTGCCAGCAGAGCTGCTCCATCCCTCTGCTCATCCTGGAGCCTCCTCTGGGCTCTCTGCAGCAGCTCCAGCTCCTCTCTGCGCTGGGGCAGCTCTGCAGGTGGGAAATCACCTGTGGGGACACAGGGGGTGCATGTCCCTCCACCCACACTCAGTGGGGCAGCACATTCTACCAGCAGGCTGGAGATGTGCTTTCAACCCCCCCAATGCTGTACATGGAATATAAACAAGAATTCTCATTTTCCAAGCAAATTACCAAAGTGGGGATTTATGCTACAAGACCTGACCAGCCACTGTCCCCTGCTGTGCTTTAACCCCTGAGTGAATGCAGTGCTGCTGCTGTGTTAGAAATTCCCTGTGTATTTACTGACCAAGTTACTCACTGGGGTGTAACAAATTTGGGAAAAGAGCATCCATGCCCCCAATCCCAAGCCCACTTTAAGGCACTGCAGGCTGGAACAGCTACTGGGACAGGCAGGAGTGCAGCT
The DNA here is from genome assembly GCA_039654755.1 of Calcarius lapponicus. Lineage (NCBI taxonomy): Eukaryota > Metazoa > Chordata > Aves > Passeriformes > Fringillidae > Calcarius > Calcarius lapponicus. The sequence continues at coordinate 112,392,346 of CM077462.1, forward strand.
GCAAAGCTGCATGTTCCTCTGAGAGTGTTTGTTTCCAACAGGAAAGTAACAAATTCAGACGCCTGTGGGGACAAGCAAATCACTGATGGGGAAGGGAAAGAGGGAGTCTGGGATTTCCATCAACACCTTTTAATTCTGTACCTCTTCTCCCTCTGGATTTAACCTTTGTCAGGTTTTTGCCCTTCTGGAGCCCTAGTGCCATGTTTTCAGGAGAAAGGCACTCAGTTAAAGGCAACTTGCTGGGATTTCTGTGAAATATGAGCTGTACATTGGAGTCTGCTTGCATGTTCCTTTCAATGATTCTATTTATACGGGCCAGGGCAGCAACACAGACCCTCCAATTAGAATCTGTGATCCCAAAGCTCACTACTTTCCAGTATCCAAAATCGTGCAAAAGCCTTTTTAACTGCAATACTGTTCAATGAATGTGACTTGGGATTCCACAACAAGCATACCAGGTACATATTTATGGGAAAAACAACTTAGAAACAGTTTTTGCACTAACACTGCTTTGAATGCATTGAGAGAGAACAGTGAAGGAGAGTCAAATTTAAGGAAAAATGTCGAGCCCACAGATGGAGAGCTGCGTTACTCAGTGGGTGAGCAACTGGCCCAGGGGTTGGGCACCAACAGTGACAGGGACTGGGGGGACATGGGGCTGACACCAGTCACAACAGTCACCAGTGGGGTTCTGCAGGGCTCCATTCTCAGCCCAGGTCTCTTCAGCACCTGCACTAACAACCTGTGCCCATGACTCAAAGGAATAATTCATCTGCTGAGGACACCAAACAGGGAGGAGGTGTAGACCCTCCTGAAGGCAGAGAAGCCCTGCAGAAAGACCTCAACAAATCAGAGAGATTGGCAATCCCCAACTGTGTGGAGTTTAACAGGGGAAGTGCTGGGCTGGGCAGCCCTGGCTGTGTGGATGGAGAGAGCTGTGGGAAGGGCCCTGAGGGTCCTGGTCCATGGCCAGCTGGAGCTGAGGCAGGAGTGCCCTGGCAACCAGGAGGGACATGAAAATGGTGGGGAAGGGTCAGGAGGGGCCCCCGAGGTGCCCTGGGCAGCCCAGCCTGGAGCAGCCTGAGCTCAGAGCTCCCCGGGGCTGCAGCTCCTCCCGAGGGGCACCGCAGGGACAGCTCCGAGCTCTGCTCTGGGACAGGGACAGCACCAGGAGCACCTGGGGCTGGGCCAGGCCAGCTCAGGCTGCAGAGCAGGGCAAGGTTCCTGCCCAGAGGGTGCTGGCACTGCCCAGGCTGCCCAGGGAATGGGCACGGCCCCGAGGCTGCCACAGCTCCAGGAGCCTTTGGCCAGCGCTGCCAGGGATGCCCAGGCTGGGCTGGGTGGGCTCTGGGCAGGGCAGGGCTGGCACTGGGGGATCCCTGGGGGTCCCTTCAGATCAGGACATTCTGGGATTCTATAAAATGAACTTTTTGCAAAGATAATTCATTAGATTCAGATAATCAGATACTGCCTCTTGTCCAACTCCCTTTTAGAGATGGACAGTGGGAAGGTTTGCCACAGGTAGGTTTATTGCCTCCCAAGTTAACACCTCTCACTTGCCTCAGTCCTCCACACAAGAACAGAACAAAAATAAATAAATAAAAACAAAAATCACATCACCAAACAAAACCAACAAAAATCACCAACCAACCAAGAACCCACCCAAACCTCCCCATATCAGCCTCACGTGCTGCTCGTACAGCAGAAATTAAAAATCTGAAAATGCTCAAGGTACACAAACCGCTGAGCAAAAAGCCCCAAAGCAATCCCAAACTCCTGCCAGCAGAATCTCTGACATGAACTCTTTCCTGTGCTGCCTCTGGAACTGTACTCACCCAGCACACTGCAGTCACCTGTGTTTGAACTCCCCAAAATGAGAAATGCAGTAATTGCAGCCTTCATCACCTCAGCAACCCTCCACAGTCAGAAATGTTATAGCAAGGCCAGTCCCACAAGAGGGGACACTCAGATGTGACTTTTTAGCCTTAAAAATCTACTCATTTATCCAAGATCTGAGACTGACCCCTCAAAATCCCTCTGCAAGACTGCAGTGTAAGTACCTACACTGTATAAGAGCAAATCATCTTTTGACTGAACAGTTCATCACAGATCTATTTTGTAATAAATATTCTTTCAAAATAATCCTGAAAACCAACCCAAAGCACAAACTGCTTCTATCAGCATCAGCTTTGGTACTAAGAAAAGTTCAGTGACCCTGGAGTAGAGATACATAAAATAATTCAGAATTTATGGACACACATATGCATACATGTGGAAAATATTTATCTGTTTCAGTACTGGAAAGAAAAAACTCCAACTTTTCCCCATACCAATGTTACACATAACCAGCTCAATCTTTAAATTATGTATTTCTCTGGCCACCTCTGGATGTAAAAGCACAGTGAAGAAAATATTTAACCACATTTAATGCACAACTTGCCAGAGGAGCAGCACACTTTCACCTCTATAAAACTGATTTGATTTTAGGCACAGTCACAACCTTCTTACCAAGAACAGATTTGCCAGAGGGAGTTTTATTACCTGGGTTGCACTGCAGCTCTGTCCCGAGGGCTCCAGAGAGCACTTCCTCTATTTTCTGCACTATCTGATCACTCTGACAACTCCCAGCAGCTCCAGAGGCTTCGGAAGGCCCGGCCTGCTCAGCTGGGACCGTGTCACCATTGGGCTGCCCTTCCACATTTGCACTAACCAAAAAAACAATAAAAAAAGAATCAATTTAACACAAGGTATTTTCAGCATTTTTTGGACTTTTTTTGTCGTTCACATACATTTATTATATCCAGCTCTTCAGAGCAGTATTCCAGCCTCCTGAAAAAAGTGTGTTCTTAGGGAAAACTCTGTCTTTGGATAAATTCTCACTTATTCAGCCCCGACACTCTGTGACTGCTGAGGTTGAGACGCAAGGGAAAAAAAAAACACGTTCTGGAATGTGCCACATCTCCCGTGCTCGTACGGCCTCGTAGGGGTTTCCTCCTCAAAATGAACGCACGCAACGCGCTCTCTTCCAGCTTTTCCTTGCTCTTACCAAGGTTTTCCTTCTTTTACGAGATAAACTCGGCAAATTTAGCCGTAAATCAGACAAACCACACAGGCGCCTGCCCCGACGGGAGGACAGCACCGAAACCGGGGAGAGAGCGGGTGGGCGCGTCCCCCCACCGTCTTCTCTCGGCCCCCGGGCCGTGTCTCCCTCAGGGCACCCGCTCGGCCGCGACCCCCCCGGCCCCGCCATGTTGCCGCCGACACGACCCTCAGGCCGCGGCCCGTCTCTCTCCGCCCCGCGTCCTTCCCCGCCGCTCCCCACCGCCCCGTTACCCGCCGTGCTGCTGTTGCTGCTCCTCCTGGATCTCCCGGAATTTGCTGACCACAAAGGACCGAAGGATCTGCTCGATATTCGTCGCCATGACACCCCCCCTTCCTTCCTGCCCCGACGCGAGGCCTCCAGCATCCCACAGTGCACCGCGGCCCGGGGCGCGCGCTGACGTCCCCGCCGGAAGCCGCCTTTGCGATTGGCTGCGTTCGCCGTAAGCCCCGTCGCCATTGGCCGAGGCGGCGTGCGGCTGCGAACGGCCGCTCTAGCGCGGCGCACGGGCCATAGAGCAGCGGCGGGTTCCGGCGGGGGGGGAGGAAGGTCTCGTGTCCCCTCAGCCGCCGCCGCCATGTTGTGGCGCTCCCGCCGCCCCCCCGCGCTCCGCGCCTGCCGCCGCCGCCACCGGCAAAGCCGCCCCGAGCGCGTCCCCGTCCCTCAGTGAAAGCATTAAACCAGTCCCCGGCGCTCCGCGCCCACACCGCCGCCTCACGCAGACCCCTTCCCCGCACAGACACACCGCCCCGCCGCCGCCGCTCGCGGCCCCTCTCGCGCCCCGTACGCCGCGTCCGAGCCCCCGCGGCCCCGCGGAGGGCAGGAAAAGGCACCGCGGCGGCCACGACCGCCGGTCCCGTCCCCCCGCCCTCCCGCACACCCTTCCCCGGCCCGCCGGAGTCCCCGCGGCGGCCGCCGCTTACCCGGCCGAGGCCATGGCGGGCTGAGGCGCGGCGCCGGCGGCTGCGATCGGGAGCGATTCCATCGGTGCCCATGGAGCGGGGCCGAGCCCCGCGTGTGCTCCGGGCGGGCGGCGGCTCTCAGGGGGCTCTGCCCGCACACGGGCGGTGCTGCGGCTGCTGCTGCATCACCACGGGGCCCTCAGCCCCGGCTCCATGCGAGAGGCGCCCGCCCGCGCTCCCTCCCTCCCCCTCCGCCCGGCAGTGACACGCACATGTGCTCCGGGGGCTGGCAGCGGGGCCGCGAAAATTAAAGGAACAAAGGGGGGAAGCCGAAGGGAGGTGGATAAATAAAGTGCGCCTTTTGCCCGCCTGGGAAAGTCGGAGTTTTTCTGGCGGTGATGGAACGCACAGAAATGAGTTTGTCCAGAGTACAGCCACCCTGGGGACCCCTTCAGTGCTGCCCATGATGCCTTAATCAAATCAAATTTTAATTATATGGCTGTTCAAACAGGCTGTAAAACCGAATAATCCTAGGGCTGGAAGACTCTCCCCACACACAATTTCTGTAATAGTTACTTAGGGGAGTTAGTTGACCTGAAATAAATTTAAAATACCTCCAAACCTGATCTGGTGAATGGCATCCTTGCTCATGGTAATTACTAAATGTTTTAAAGGTCCCTTCAAACCCAAGCCATCCTGGGGTTCTATGAAAACGAAGCAAAACTGTTTAATTACTGCTGGGGGTCTAAAAATTTTCACCATCAATAGTGTTTAATGATCACTTGCAAGACCCCTTAAAATCAGCACAATTCTTCACTATGTCCTGCTGATCTGCCTTAATATTGACTTTGGAACAAAAATTTAATCAGAGACTTGGATCAATTTGCTTACTTTTTTGTCACACTTGATTTATTCAATTTAAAATACAAAGTAGTTACAGTTAAGAAGTCCTTTTACTGTTCATGCCATGCCCACATTAATACATGATAGATTTACTGGTAGAACACTATGTAATTTTTGATATAAAAATAAAGGCTGAAAATGTTTCAGTTGAACAATTTCAGATATATTTAGATTCAGTTGATGCAAATGGCCTTGTCTCAAGCAGGCATGTCAAAAACATGAAAAAGGTGCCCCAAAAAAGCCAGAGAAGGACTTTAGTGTGTGCTGCATATTTCCCTCCGACTCTTTACAAAAAAAACGAATGTGATAATTACAAGAAGTCTCTCCTCATACACATGAGGATCCACAGCCCTACGGGAAAATAACTACTCTTACTCCCCCCATCTCTACTTGCTGAATAAACTCCTTTTATTTAAACTCTTTTATTCAGTTTCAGTGTCAGATGGTTTTCAGATTAATTAAATATTTTATTTGCATTTTATTAAGACTAGTGATTGTTGCTGGTAATGTTCAATTAGTAACAGTAGTAATATATTAGTATTATATTAGTAATAGTATTCTGCTACAATTATCAATACTACTTAAGAGCATTTATTCATGTGACTTTCTCTTTCAAAGGAGGAGTCTGGTCTGGGGTGTGCTTAAATATGCAAAAAAAAATAACACTAAACCCTATTTCCTAAGGTATTTTACAAAGAACAGTGATGTTTTCACATTATAGCTCTTGAAGGGAAGAAAACTGTGGATTAAATTTTGTTTTATTAACAGTATCATAGCACAACTGTAATGCTAAATTAGACTAAAACAAGACTAATATTCTTTGGCTTCATAAAGCAAAAAGTTCAAATGTGGGACAAACCAAGGATGTGGTATTTCAGGGGATGTAGAGACAAACCCCACCTTTGTACAGCCCTCACAGACCACCACCCTCAGCCCTGAGGCGATGGATAAAGTAAAAACAACTTAGGCATCCCTAAGGTCTTTGGACGCCTCTCCTCCTTTCCCCCACCCGCCTCATAGCCCTAGACTTGAGGGATTTCTGTGCTACAGCGAACTCCGGATGGCCCAGCCGAGCCACTGCTCACAGGTTTCCGTCCCTCCTCCCCCCGCGGTGCTCGCTTGGTGTTGTAGTTCCGGAGGATTTCTTTCCACGCTCGGATGCCCTCTGGAGCACAGTAAGTCCCCGAGCCGCGCTGGAAGCGTGCAGGAGCCGCGGTTCCCTCGGCTGCGTGGCTGCCGGTGGCCCGGCGCTGCCGGTGGCCCCGCGCTGCCCGCGCCGGGCTGGGGGCGCGGGGGGCGGCCCGGGGCCGTGTGCGCCGTGCCCGCACCGCAAAATGGCGGGACACGCGCGGGGCATCCCCGCTCTTCGGGGCAAATGCCCTCACGGCGTGCCCCTCATGGCACCCCCCCTCATGGCATCGCTGTCATGGCATCCCACTCATGGCAGTCCCCTCATGGCTTGGCGTTCACAGCATAGCCCCCACAGCAGTACCCTCAGGGCATGGCCCTCATGGCACTCCCCTCATGGCATCCCGGTCAAGGCATCCCACTCGTGGCAGTCCCCTCATGGCTTGGCGCTCATGGCATAGCCCCCACTGCAGTATCCTGAGGGCATGGCCCTCATGGCATCTCCTTCAGGGCAAATGCCCTCATGGCATCCCGGTCATGGCTTGGCCCTCATAGCAGTCCCCTCATGGCTTGGCGCTCACGGCATAGCCCCCACAGCAGTACCCTGAAGGCATGGCCCTCATGGCATCTCCTTCATGGCAAATGCCCTCATGGCATCCCACTCATGGCAGTCCCCTCATGGCTTGGCGCTCATGGCATAGCCCCCACAGCAGTACCCTGAGGGCATGGCCCTCATGGCATCTCCTTCATGCCAAATGCCCTCATGGGCACCCCCCTCATGGCATGGCCCTCATGGCATCTCCTTCATGGCAAATGCTCTCACGGCACCCCCATCATGGCATGACCCTCATGGCATCTCCTTCATGGCAAATGCTCTCACGGCACCCCCATCATGGCATGACCCTCATGGCATCTCCTTCAGGGCAAATGCCCTCATGGGCACCCCCCTCATGGCACCCCCATCATGGCATGGCCCTCATGGCATCTCCTTCAGGGCAAATGCCCTCATGGGCACCCCCCTCATGGCACCCCCATCATGGCATGACCCTCATGGCATCTCCTTCAGGGCAAATGCCCTCAGGCACCACCCTCACGGCATCCCCCTCATGGCACCCCCTTCATGGCGGTCTCCTCACGGCTTGGTGCTCACGGCATAGCCCCCACAGCAGTACCCTCAGGGCATGGCCCTCATGGCATCCCCTTCATGGCAGATCCTCTCCTGGCATGGCCCTCACGGCATGGCCCTTTTGGAATCCCCATCACGGCTTGGCCCGGTGAGAAATGCTACTCACTTTCAAAAATTTAAAAGGTTTATTAAAACTTTATCAAAATACAACAGAAGACTGAATAGAGAAAATATTACAGGGCTGGGAGCAAAGGATTTTTTCCCGCCATGTGCTTTGAACCCTTTGGCCCCTCCCAAAGCTCAGCCCCAATGACTCCTCCTTCCCTGTCCAGTGCTGGAGATCATTTCCTTAAATCTCGATTGGAGGCCAGCTCTTGCCACAGCACCAATGCCACCCTCCCAAATGTCCCAAACCCAGGCCACCCCCTGATAACAACACAAAGGGGGTGAAACATAACTATAAATCTATAAAACTTCTCCTAACAAATATGCATGATATTTGCATTCGAATTGTGAGAGTCAGCCATGGCATTACTCATCTATGGCAGCCCTGGTAGCAATCCTGTCACGGCCTGGCCTTCACAGCCAAAGTGGTGAAATATTTACTTGAAGTAAGTAAATATTTTGTCTCTGGTTTTGGACTTTGATTCACTTGAATTCTTTCCCTGCTGTTTGCAAAGTTGGGGGCTTACCCCAACTTAAGCATTTTTAAAAATGTATCCAGTAGCTGTTGGAATTAATGAGCATAGTTAATACTTATGCTACTGTTTTGGGTATATAGCTGAAAGGGTAACACAGAAAGTGCATTTCAAGGGTTGTGCTCCTCCATCATGGTACAAAACTCTGAGCACTTCCAGCATCCTACATTGCTTGAGGTGTCAAATTTAGTACTATGGGGGCGGTTGTAAAAATTTATTATCCTGTTTATTTTTAGCACCAAAACTTGAGGGAGTGTTTTGCCTAGAAAAATGCCAAATCCAGCTGTTTGGAGGATCATACCTGGATGCAAGGGGCCTGTCTGGCAGAGCTTCAGCTTGGGCCATGAAAGACACATAAAAATTACTTTTTTTCTTCTATTTTCTTTTCTACACGGCACTGAATGGCAGGAGGTGAAACAAGATGATCTTTAAGTTTCCTTCCAACCCAAACCTTTCATGATTCTATATGGCCAGGTGAGAGCTGGGAATTTATCCTAAATAAAACACATGAGTTAAAAGAAGCTTATTTAACCCAAAGCTCTAACTAAAAATCATAATTGCCACCAGATTCTTGAGGCCTCCAGGCTACTTAAGCAGCTCTTCATGTGTTGAAGTCTGAGAAAGTGAAAAGTTTTCTAAGGCTGTGTTTTTTTCCTTCAGGATGAGCCTAATTGTGCCCCAACCTAAACCTGCAGTTTCCCTGTGGGATTCTGACCATTTTGCAGGTTTGGTTGCCATGGCTGTTTTTTGTTGTGCCTCAGAGCTGCCCGCACACTTGGCACAGTGAATTCCCTCTGGAAACTGAGCCACGCAGGGAAAAAATGCAGGGAGAGGTGGATGTCTTCCCTCCACAGCCCCTGGTTCCCTGGTGTGTCTGTCCCTGGGACCAGGGCCAGGCTGGGGCAGGAGGTGGGAATGCAAACTTGAGTGTGTCCTGGTCCCTCCATCCATCGGGGTGACCGCTGGGTTTGCTCTCTCAGCCTCCCTGGCTGCCTTGTGCTGCTGCTTCCCTTGTCCTGGCTGTGGTGATCCTTCACCCCTCAGGAGTTAGCTCAGCTCAGCAGCTGGGAGTATTTCCTTTATCCATCCACAGGGACATCTTCACCATCGCAGTGTCTGCTCTCCAGCACTGTTCTCCAGGTGCCCACGCTCCCTTGGCACAGGCAGGAGGAGAGGGAAGGAGAGCCTGCAGGGGGAGAGGTTGGGGTGGGACCAATGGGGAGCTGGCCCAGGCGAGGGCAGCTCAGCCCCTGTGCACCCGCAGTCGCTGAACCTGCAGCTTGCGCATCCCCGGCTGAACGGGGGCCAGCAGCTGGCACAGATCCCCTGGGGAGGCTGGCTCGGAGCTCCCCTCCTGCCTGCCCTGCTCTGGGGGCACTCAGGGTGGGCAGAGAGGCTCATTCAGAGGGCACCGGAGCTGGGTTCAGCCCACGGGGCTTTGGGGCCACGCAGCCTGGCTGGGGGTGAGTTTGGGTGCTGAGTAAAGGATGGCAGGGTGGATCCTAGGAGGGAATTGAAGTTGAGAGGAGAAAGTTTCAAGTTTCAAGTTGGGAGGAGGAAATTGCAAGTTTTGGCTTCTTCTCCAATCACTTCTTTTGATTTTTTTACCCCATAACAAGTCCATGAAAAAAACCCTGAAACTTATAAACAGCTCAGACTGCTAGGGACAGAAACACACAGCCCTCAGTGGGGTGGGAACTGCACAGCCTTCCCAAACTGGGCTTTTTTTCTATCTCCTGTGAGAATTATTTTTCTTCTCCTGCCTAACTGCAAGAGGAAGAATGAACCTTTAGTCCAGAGCCAAGTGCTGAGCCCTCTCCAGGGCTGGGAGCTGTGGATTTGAACCTTCACAGTGACACTGGGCTTGGGTCTGTAGTGTTTGGGAAAGTGCTGGGCTGTTCTTCAGACTCAGCTCTCAGAAGGGCAGGAGTTCTTTGCCTCCCAGCATGGTCTGGCTTGGAAGGGACCTCAGAGCTCATCCAGTTCCAGCTCCTTGCTCTGTTGAGGGACACCCTCCACTAGACCAGGTTGCTCCAAGCCCTGTCTAAGCTGGCCCTGAATTAAGACACTCTGGGCAAAGACCGTGTCTTTGATCTAAAAAAACTTGGATGCCTACATCAGTTTTCCTGAATCCCAGTGTTGGGAAACAAAGATACAGAGGAAACCAACAGCACTGGAGCTTAATTAAAAAAAATACACTGTGTGAAGCTGTTGTTTGCTGTTTGTGCTGGAGTGCAGAGGTGTGACTGTAGTTGCACCTTTCCTGCTGTAGTTTGAGGTAAGCTGATAAGGCACTGCCTTATTAAAATACTCCACCCAGCTGAGATTGAATATTTAGGTATATTGCATCACACCTGAGAATAAATTGCTTAAGGAGTTTATGTTTTCTTAGAGAGTTCTGCTCATAAAGCAGACAAGGAGCTGAGTGTAACCCCCAGGTGTGTGCACAGGATAAGTTTGGGAGGGTCAGAGGCTCCTGTCCCTGGGAAGGATGTGAGGCACCTGAGCAGCCTCATGTCACTGCTGCCTGTGTTTGGAGCCTGCCCTGTGCAGGAATTGGGCTGGGAGGGCTCTCAGGACTGTGGGCTTTGCCTCCCTCACTGGATTTTCTCTGTTCCACAGGCCCTGCTCGTGAGGAAGAGTTCCCTGGTTTGTTGGTGAGCCCAGCTGCCTTCCTGCAGTGAGGATAAAGGTCTCTGAGCTGATGCTCCTGCCTGCTGACTTTGTCCTGCCATCCTCGAGGATAAGCTCTGGGAATCTCCTTGTTCCACTCTGTCCTTGCCTCCTCTCCTCCTGGACACACAGACTGATTAACTCATTTCTTCTTTCCTGCTCTCACTTCATATAAGGATCTAACAACAGAGTCTCTTCCGAAATGTCCCTTATCTTCATTTTAAAACATCTTTTGAATGTCCATCTCCTCCTTCTTTACCAAAGCAGGCAATGGGTGCAGAAGGTAATGACATCCCATGGTTTGGAATCGTTAAGGATTTCACACATTGCTTCCAAAAATCCTGGGGGTGTGATAATCCTCACAGAGTAAATATCTACCTTGTGAATGACTTTAGCTCTTTAGAGAACAAATTTTTGACTGCTGGATTAGTGACAAAAATTAGTGACAAAAAAAGAAAAGGAATGTTGCCTCTTGGGATCTTCATTTTTAAAGTGAGGTCCTGTTGGGCAGCAGAGGGGCCTCCATGACATCTTTGAGTATCAGTGTAAAATAGAACAGGCTGCCATGGCTACATCTGAGCCTCCTAAACTGGCACTGCCACCACAACTTCTTCTCAAGCCACATTCCTAAATAAAAGTTGCTAGGATACCATAGTGGGATGCACAAATAACACTGAGCTTCAAAACAAACGTGTGAAAGCTAATCTTCACTCACATTTTGACATAAAATGATCAAATATTATTTGACAATAGCAGACATGGCTTGTTCTGTTACTGCTCCCACAGAAAGCTTTGTCCTGTATGTGATGAATTCTTTCATCTGACACTAGTGCCAGAATGTGTTACTTCAGGGAGGAGAAGGAGGTGACTCTTGGAGTGAGTTGCCATCATGGTGAGTCCCTTGAGGTGGCCACAGTGTCACTGGGTCTGCAGGCTGTGCTGATCAGCAGTGTGGCCTTAGTGGAGTGTGAATTTCACAAGGGCCTTAAGATGAAGCAGGGCAGGGCTGGGTGGGATCTTGGCAATGAGGAATTGTTCCCTGGCAGGGTGGGCAGGCCCTGGCACAGGGTGCCCAGAGCAGCTGGGGCTGCCCCTGCATCCCTGGCAGTGCCCAAGGCCAGGCTGGACCCTGGGGACAGTGGCAGGTGTCCCTGCCATGGCAGGGGTGGGATGAGATGAGATTTAAAAGTCTCTCCCAACCCAAAGCATTCCATGATCATTTGCATCATACCCCTTATTTATCACGCTGCTGATTACATAGACTAATTTTTATTTATTGCAAAAGTGCAGATCCTGATTTTTAGATATAAAGAGAATGTTCACAAGCTGGTTAATGAACAGTTTTTAACTATAAAAAAAGAATACCTGGGATGGGACAGAATTTACTTCTCTGTCTAGAGACAACAGGATGAGCTGCTGCAAAGCTTTTGCCTCTCACTCCTAGAACACTTGTAGGGAAGTTTCTGTGCCCTGTTCCCAGCTGGAAGGGCTGGAGTCCCTTCCATTGGCTGGCTGCAGGGTCGTCAGTGGGGCGGGAGTGTTGGGACAGGGACATTTTAACCAGGGGCTGCCAATCTTTGCTCTCTTTGTGCCTTTGAGCTCCTGAGTCCTGCTCTCCTCAGCCTGCTACACATAGCACACAGTGAGTAGTTTAAAATCATCCTGGTTTAAAGTTTTAACATTTTTAAATTTAAATTTTTTAACATTTTAAAAGTTAAAAGTTTTAATTTTTTTTTTCAGAAAGTCATGTTGTGTATAGTTTAACTTATTATTGACAAAATTTGCCTTAAAAAGTACAGTTTAGTGGCCACTGGCTCTGGATACCACTGGTAATGTTTATTTGACTTCAGAGACAGCTGCCTGCTGTGTGATCAATGCTCTTCTACCTTACTGTTATATTACTGTATTTATCTAATTCACCCCTTTGTTGTAGCCCTCATTCTTTTACCTTCCCTTCTTGCTTGAGTTGTAATATAAAAGAGTTGATCATCTTGTGGTTTCCCAAATATCTATACCATAACTGATAATCTTTAGCCTAACCTGAGCTTTTTTATTGCAAGTAATCATGGAGGTTTATAATTAAAACACATCTGTAACTTTGCAATGTCTACATTTGACCCAGCACTGGATTAGAAACCTGTTGGTCTCCCCCAGCATGGAACTACCATTAGATATTAGCTCTGGCGTGTTTAGTTGATAGCAAACGACTCAGTGTTAATTTCTCTATTTTATCCTTCTATCCACATTTTTTTTGACTTTGTTCTGTCAGGATGTTTTGCCTAATGCAAATATTTTGCCTCATCAGGGCAGCTTTAGTCAGGTCAGGCTGTAGCATCTGATGTGAGGACGAGGCACGTCCCTGCCTCATCTGAAAATCTGCTTTGGGTCATTTTCGCTTTTCCCTTAGAAATCTCCTGGATTTTGTTTTGGTTTTTTCCCCTTTTATAAGATACATTTTGCATTGTTTTTTCTCCTTTTCTAGGATATATTTTGTGTTGTTTTTTCCCCTTTTCTAAGATATATTTGGTGTTGTTGTCATCCCCTCTGGCCCTCCTGCACAGGGGGCTCTGAGCTCACCTGGGCCCTGGCCACGTGCGGGTCAGTGACCGGCGGTGTGAGGAGGGTGACCCTGGTTGTGTGTTGTGTGTGCTGGGATTACATCAGGGGCACTCGTGGCTCCTTTTGTCCTGAACCCTTCTCTGGGCTCTGTTCCTCCCCCCAGCAGTGGGGGAATGGGAGCTGATCCCTGCAGCCAGGCTGGGAGAGCTGGGGGTGCTCACCTGGAGAGGAGAAGCTGCAGGGAGAGCTCAGAGCCCCTGGCAGGGCCTGAAGGGGCTCCAGGAGAGCTGCAGAGGGACTGGGGACAAGGCCTGCAGGGACAGCACCCAGGGAATGGCTGCCAGTGCCAGAGGGCAGGGCTGGGTGGGATCTTGGCAATGAGGAATTGTTCCCTGGCAGGGTGGGCAGGCCCTGGCACAGGGTGCCCAGAGCAGCTGGGGCTGCCCCTGCATCCCTGGCAGTGCCCAAGGCCAGGCTGGACCCTGGGGACAGTGGCAGGTGTCCCTGCCATGGTAGGCATGTTGGAATGGGATGAGCTTCAAGGTCCCTCCCAAGCCAAACCAAACTATTATTTTAGCTCAAAATAAGGACATACATAATTAGTTTATAAATTATGTCCTTCCTTCCTGGAATCCTGGAATCCTTCCTTCCTTTCCTGTTTTCTGAATTCTGGTGGATTTTGTCAGTGCAGGTGACCTCCTCCATCAGTCAATATGTGAGGGCACACAGAGCAGTGGCTCTCAGGGAGCAGAGGTTTCCAGGCTCTCAGAGAACACGCTGTCCTTTTGCTGGGAGCCCCACATGCGTAAGCCGGCTGTGCACAGCCAGGGGATGACGTGGGCACCCCTGCTCCCACTGGCCAGCACAATGTCCATGTGTTTTTCCAAACCTCACTGGAATGGGAGAGTGCAGTGGATACCCCACTCTACCTTGTGTGAGTGAGCTCCTTTATTAATTCCACCTGTTGCTGGCCTTGGGGCTATTCTCTCCAAGGAAAGGCAGAGCTGGAAGTTACTGTCTTGTCTCATTGCTTGGAGCCTTTCCTTTCCATGAGGTGTTCAGAGCTTTTCAGTCATTGCTTTTAAAATCTCTTGAGTGGCCAGCTCCAAACACTCTCTGTTCATACTGTGAGTGCATCAGAAGGGCTTTGACCTTTGCAGTTTTGCATTGTCCAAGGAATTGTTTCTCAGAGGGGCTGTGGACTCCCCATCCCTGTCCCAGGCCAGGTTGGACACCGGGGCTGGGAGCAGCCTCGGGCACTGGAAGCTGTGCCTGCCACGGCAGGGGTGGCACTGGGTGGACTTTAAAGTCCCTTCCAACCCAAACCATCCTGGGAGTCTGTGGTTCTCTAGGCTGCAAATCCCAGCCTGGTCACTCAGCAGGGTTTTTCCCTCTATCCCAGATTTCTGTATAAGTGGGAGCAGTTTCCAGTCAGACCCAGGATGGTTTTCCTGATGGGTTCCTGCTGTGCTCTGGCTCAGCTCAGCCTTGGAGGTTTAGTGTGTATCTGATGAAGTTCTCCAGCACTTCATGGTCCCTGAAGCTCTTGCTGTCCCCACCTTTCCCAGCCGACTCCAGCTGTTTTCCTGTGTCCTGCAGGGCCATGGCAGAGCGGGTGCTGGTGATCGGCAGCGGCGGCAGGGAGCACGCCCTGGCCTGGAAGCTGGCCCAGTCCCCCCACGTCAAACACGTGTTTGTGGCTCCAGGAAATGCAGGCACGGCTGACAACGGGAAAATCTCCAACTCAGGTAAAACTAAAAATTACCAATTTTAAATTTGATCATTCAACCAGGATGTTGCTGAGCTGAAATCACAGCTGGTAGTGTGAAAGGATGATGATGATGATAATGAAATAATGATCATGATGATTGTGGTGGTTTTAGTTTGAAGCTGAGTGGGAATATTAATTTTTGTGGAGTGGTTTTGGTTTGGTAATTAAATTTGGTTCGCCGAACTAACATTTAAATCCTATTTTACGCATTCATTTTTTTATCTTGACATTTTTTTATTTTTTTCATTAAATAATTAAACCATATATCCCTACATTGTCCAAATCACTTATCATCAATAGTTTCAATTAACCTTCCTTTATATTTCCTAGTATCAAAAACAATGACCAACTGTCATCATCATTTCATAACCACCCCAAAACAAACATAGAACCAACCCCAAAAATAACCCCCCCACAAAAAAAACAAACAAAAATACAAACCATCATCACAAATCATCAACCAATCACCCACCAAATTTTACATTCTTGTAGCTTATAAAAAGCATGACACTGAAGATGTCAAGATGGCTGCCATACAAACCCAAGGACAAAAGACTTAGTCCTAACCTTACTGTTAGTCTTTGCTAGGTAAAAAGCTAAAAAAGCTAATTAAAGCTTTTTTTAAATTTTAAGATTTATTGGTTAATGTATATAACTACAATCCCCTAAAAAAATTAAACAAAAAAAATCCTATACCCTCCCCAAAAATCTCTATTCCCAAAAAATAACTAATTTTAAAAATAAATAATAAAAACTTTTACCTTTAACCAACTCATCTTTAAAACAACACCCCATAAATCAACACAACCCTAAACAAACTGATGATGAATGATGATGATGGATTACCATTTTTTAAGGTTTTGGGCACGTGAAATAGATTTTAGATGTAGTTAAGAAGAAAAAAAAGTATCTGAACAAAGCCTTGTGTAAGTTGTGTAAATTATCTTATAAGATCTCAGGTGTGAAGTCTCATTCTTTGGGTTTGGAGGATTCAGCCAGAGCTGTTCCTCTGGGAATCCAGCTGAGGATAGTTGCTGTGGTTCCACCTAAATTCCCTCTTGTGCTCTCAGAAGTGTGTTGAAACCCCATGATCCCCACAGCCTGTGACAGGAACACTCTGTCACTGCATAATTCACTCCTTTTGTCTTAGTGACCTTAAGAAATCAAGGTTATCTTCAAATATTTCTCTGTGTACTGCCTGCTTGGCTGGAGCTCTGACTGGCTGTAATTGAGACTTTGCATAGTTAGTAATTTTGAGAAATCAAGCTTCAGATGTTGCAGATTGAGCATCCAAAATTTGGAGCTGCATTTCAAAAAAGCCTGGTCTGAGGTGCTGGCACGCAGGAAACCAGTCCAGACCACAGAGATTCCTGTGTCCTTTACACAGCAGATCCTGATTTAGGGGCTTTAACCTGCCTAAAACTTCAGTTTTCCCTTCAGAACATGTGGTAGGATGTGGAGTTCAAGGTAACACAAGATGCCTGGGAATGTGGATCAGACACATCCATTTGGTGCACTTGTGTTGCTGTGGGAGTAGCTTTGTGTGTTGTTGTCTTGTGGAAATGTGAGTGCTGCCAGGTCCTTGTACAGCAGGTAATTATTGAATAGGATTTCCTTGGAATGCTTAATTACAGGCCTTTGAAACAACTTTGTCCTGAATTTTTTTGTCCAGTCACAGCATCATGAGTGAGCTCCTCACTCCAGTTTTTTGCTCTGTTTGACCTCTGAGGGGAGGCCTGGAAGGAAGAGCTTGACAAGATCAGAAAGTCAAAAAATCCCCTTTACCCTTGTGCTAAATGGAGTCAGTGCCAGGCTGCAGGGTCTGTGGAATGGGAATTCCAGCATTTTTTTTTTCAAGCTGTGCCTTTTTAAACTCCCTGGGTTTTTCTCTCTTTCATCCCATAAAAAACATTGCACCAGTAGAGGGAAATGCTTGATCTCGAGCCAGGTCTTTGAAATTTCCATGTGGAATAAATGGTTTTGTTCTGCACATGGGCTCACCTGTGCTTTGGGAGAAAAGTCTTCACCACCCCTAGAAGTGCCTAGAATCTATGAAGAGTTTGACTTATGTTGGTTTTTAAGGAAAGAATTTGCCTCACCTGTTCAGGAATTCCAGTGCTGTCACTGGGGCCTTGATTTAACTCGGGGTGGAAAATGGGGAACAGCCTGACAGAAGCACATGAGCCCTGTGATGCTGTGTGAGCAACAATACCTGGGATATCTGGGAAATTCCTTCCCTGGTTTTGGGGTTTTTTTGGTCTAATCAAGATTTGGCTCTGAAAGTTCATCCTCCCTTCGTGGGTCATGGAATTGCCTTTAGTTAGGATTGCAGCTCTGGGTCTTGGGTGATTACTGAAACACAAAAAAATGAACTGAAAAATTAGAAAAAACCTTAAATCTTTCAAACTTTGTATTCAAGTAAGAAAAAAAATATTGTGGTTGATCTGAGGTGGTAATTGTTTCCAGCAATAAAGTGGGACTTAGTTTGGGTGCCTAAATACAGGTTTCTATTTAATTTAGGTGGATTGTCAGGGTAGTTTTGGTGCAGAAGCACAGACAATGACTTGCTAAATGAACGGATGAGTCTGTGAATGGACTTCACCATCCTGACACCTCCTTCTGTCACATTGTACCTCTCAGTGTAACTTGAGCTCTGAAATTTAAGCTCCACCCTTGAAAGCCTTGGGCCGGGGTCCTCCTGTCTGGTTCCAAAGGAATGTTTAGCTGTTGTTTTAAGCAGCCAAACACAGCTACAAAAATGTCCCAATTGAGCCAACAACCCCAGAAAAATTATATTTGGGAGGAAAGTTAAAATCATGGATAAACAACACGATATGTTCCTTCCTGTTTGTTGTTAGGACATTTCTCCATTGTGTAGATCTTGTGCCACACTCGCTGCTCATACCCTGAGATCAGAGCTGCAGCAGGAAATCTGGGGTGAATTCCAGGCTCTCTCCTTTCCTGCTTGGAGTGGGACAGGATTGTCTGCAGTGCCAGGACAATGGGAATGGCTTCCCATTGCCAGAGGGCAGGGATAGATGGGATATTGGGAATTAGGAGCTGTTCCCTGAGGAGGGCAGGCCCTGGCACAGGTGTGTGGTGCTTTTGGGTGAGCCAGAAGTCAACTGGCATCAGCTGCACGTGGAAGTCAAGGAACAAAACACTTGGGCTGTGAAAGAGGTGCCAAGGAGGTGATTTTTATTTGTGTTCTATCTGGGTGTTCCCCCACCCCACCTGAGTAGGGTAAATCTATAACAAAATGTAGATTCTGTTGTGGAATCAGGAAATTTCATGGGATGGAATTGTTCCCTGGCACAGGGTGCCCAGAGCAGCTGGGGCTGCCCCTGCATCCCTGGCAGTGCCCAGGGCCAGGTTGGACACTGGGGCTGGGATCAGCCTGGGACAGTGGGAGGTGTCCCTGCCATGGCAGGGGTGGCACTGGGTGGGCTTTGAGGTCCCACCCAATCCAAAATTGGAGTTCAATGATTCTATGAATTAATTCATCCAGGCTAGGGGGAGCACAGTGGGACTGACCAAAATCCTGTCATCCCCTTCTCTCTCATCACTCCAGAAACTGGCTGGAGGAGGCCATCAGCTCCCAGTGTATTGCCATGTCCCAAGGGAAGGGCCAAGAGAAAATGGCCCTAAATTGCACCAGGGGAGGTCAGATTGGAGAATGGAAATAATTTTTCCTTGACAGAGTGGTCAGGCCTTGGAAGTGTCCTGGAGGAGTCTGGATGTGGCCTTGGGGACAGGGTTTGGGGTGCTGCTGGTGGCACTGGATGGTCCTGAGGGGCTCTTCCAGCCCTGGTGATCCTGGGATCCTGTGCTCCCTTTGCCAGCCCTGTGCCCTGCTGTGTGCAGTCTCCTCCCTGCACAAGCAGCCAATCCCACTGGGCCCATCTCTTTTCTGCCATCCCTGCAGACCTTGGCTTTGTTTATTCATGATAAAAGCAGTGCAATTGCAGGGCTTTTTACGTAACTTCTGCATTATTGTCTTTGGTGCAGGACGTTTCTCTTGTTTGCACAGTTTGGGCCATTCCAAGTGTCATCACACTGAATGTTTGGTTTTGGAAAGAGAATGGTTGTAACAGCCCAAGCCCACATATCCTCAGCCATAATGACAGCAGAGTGCCCTTCTTAATTAAGTTTAACATCATGTAAAACAAAAAGTTCTGATTCCCCTTGCTTCCAGAGGGCTCAGTTTAGTGCAGTTTTTAGGGAGCACTACAGAAAGAAAGAAAAAAAAGAAAAAAGATGAGCTGGAATTCTACCACCAGCCATTTGTTTAATCCCCAACACCCTCCTGGCACTGAGATCATAAAACCAGAGAATTGTGGAATGGTTTGGGTTGGAAGGGACCTTAAAACCCATCCAGTGCCACCCTTGCCATGGGGCAGGGACACCTTCCACTGTCCCAGGCTGCTCCAAGCCCCATCCAGCCTGGTCTTACCTCTGTAAAACTCCATGGTGACCCTCCTTCCAGCAAGAGGAGACTTGCTGGAAAGAAATTACAAAATTCTTTTTCCTTTGGAGTTTTTTGTTTTCTTGGATTCTTTGCAATGCTGTTGTGCTGGCAAACGGGCTGTTCCTGGGAGTCAGGCCAGTTTGCTGGCTGGCAGCAGGGGATCCCAGGGCTTTTTTTCTCACTCTAAAGAGCAAGGTGGGTTGACAGGGCTGTGGAGGTGGGGAAGGGTCAGGAGGGGCCCCCGAGGTGCCCTGGGCAGCCCAGCCTGGAGCAGCCTGAGCTCAGAGCTCCCCGGGGCTGCAGCTCCTCCCGAGGGGCAGCGCAGGGACAGCTCCGAGCTCTGCTCTGGGACAGGGACAGCACCAGGGAGCGCCTGGGGCTGGGCCAGGCCAGCTCAGGCTGCAGAGCAGGGCAAGGTTCCTGCCCAGAGGGTGCTGGCACTGCCCAGGCTGCCCAGGGAATGGGCACGGCCCCGAGGCTGCCACAGCTCCAGGAGCCTTTGGCCAGCGCTGCCAGGGATGCCCAGGCTGGGCTGGGTGGGCTCTGGGCAGGGCAGGGCTGGCTCTGGGGGATCCCTGGGGGTCCCTTCAGCTCAGGACATTCTGGGATTCTGTGATTTATGACTCTGACAGTGGATGTCCAACCAGAGCCTTCACCTGGGGTTTGGGGCTGTGTTTTGGGTGAGTCTCTGTCAGTGTGGGCCTCACTCCTCCAGGTTCCCAGAGGGGGGGCTGGGGAGTGCTCTGTGGTACCTCGGCGCTGAGGAACACGTGTGGATGGGATCTGTCCCTGTTTTGTGTCTCCAACAGCTGTTCCAGTCAGTGACCACGCTGCTGTTGCCCAGTTCTGCAGGGACCAGGACGTCAGGCTGGTGGTGGTCGGTCCCCGAGGTTCCTCTCGCTGCTGGTAAGAGGCACAAGCTGGAAATCACAGCCTTCAGCATTTAGAAGAAAAGTAAATTTTAGTCCTCATATGTGCATCACTCAGCAGTGCCTCCAGTCTGAATGGAAACAGATCCTCTGGAGCAGTTTCCCTGAAATCCAGAGTTGTGCCAAGGTGAAAAGGAATTTCTGAAGGGTAGTGTGTGAGCAAGAAAGCCAGTTTTGGTTTTCCTATGGAGTTTTCATGGTTTGAAATAATTACAATTTGAGTCTGGGTAAAAAAACCCTAATTATAAACATGCTGGTAGTTTTTCTGCTTAAACCTTTTGGCATCTTCACCAAAGACTTAATGTTGACTTTTAGCTCAAAAGTGTCATAAACCAAGGGGGGATTGTCATCCCTTCCCAAAGCCAGCACGTCCTGAGGGCCTGCAGTGGTGCAGGGTTACTGCTCCTGGTTCCAGTGAGGAAAGCAGGCACTGCAGACACTGCTGACTTCTATTCCTGGCATTCCTGCTCCAAGGAATCAGTGCAGCTTGGCTGGCCTGGCCCCCATAAATCACCTGGAGATTTATGACATGTTTTGTGTTTAGGAATTGTGGATGACTTGACAGCAGCTGGGATCAAGTGTTTTGGCCCCACAGCAAAGGCAGCTCAGCTGGAGTCCAGTAAGAGCTTTACCAAAGCCTTTCTGGATCGTCATGAGATCCCCACTGCCAGATGGAAATCCTTCACTGATCCCAAAGCAGCATGTGCCTTCATCAACAGGTAAAATTCTGCTCATTTTAGATATATTCTTACTGATAGTGTAAATATCCAAACCAAACCAATGATTGCTCAGGTATCCATACCTTTGGGATAGAACATCTGCAAAGGTTTCAAAGGATCACCTACCATGACTCTCTCAAACTGCAGCAAATCAGAGAAAAATGGTTCCTCCAGCTCTAAAATGGAATGCAAGTCCAGTGTTCAGTTCACAGGAGAATGTAGGACAAGCTGTTATTTTTTTGTCAGTCTGCCTGCTGGGGAAAGGCAGGGAGCAGCCCAGAGCCATCTGTGCTGGCTTCTTATCCCTTTTCTCCACCAAAAAAAACCTGGAGAATTACTCAGCAACTGATGATCTGCTCATCACAGTGCAAGCCAGGTGACCCCAGATGAAATTCCCAAATGGAAATCAGTAATGAACAGTCAGGGAATTCCCTGGTGGGGAAAAGAAGCAGGAACCTTTCTCAGGCAGAGCATAACGAGAGGAGCCTGGTGTGATTTGTGTGTTACTCAATAAGGTTGCCATGAAAACTGAGAAGCACTTTGATTTTTCAACTCTTGAAATGTTCAAAGTGTCCCTGCAAGGGCTGTTGATGTTGGATGTCTGTCCTGTGCCCTGGCAGTGCCACCTTCCCTGCGCTGGTTGTCAAAGCCAGCGGCCTGGCAGCTGGCAAAGGAGTCATCGTGGCGTCCAGCAAGGAGGAGGCCTGCAAAGCTGTCACTGAGATCATGCAGGTGAGGAGGAATGTCTCACACCAAACCAGCTCTTCACCACCTCAGAGCATCACAGAGATTCCTTATTTCATGGAATAGGAATGTGGCTGTGAGACATCAAATCTTTTACCCTTTTATTTGCCCAGCTGTGAAACTTTATGTATTTATGGCTTGAGGTGCAGTTCCTGTAGGCTAAAATAAAACCATTCTTCATGAAAACCCACCCTTATTTCACTTATTTATAGATGCAATTCCTTTTATTTTCACTCTATGAGACTCCTGCAATCCATCAGGTCCCACAGTGAACTCCTCAGTGATTGAGGTGGATCTTCACAAGCACCGTTAGGACCAAGCACAGCACTTCAGTGTGCAGTCAAATTCTCAGGGATTATTTCAAGTGAAGCTCACACTGAGGAAGGATATTCCACAAATGTATCTGGAGCATCAAGATTTGAAGTGAGGCCAAGTGAAGTAATTTTATCTGCCCAGTGAGGAGCACAGAGCTGAGGCTCCCAGGTCAGGCCCTCAGCTGGTGTCAGCAGCAGAGCAC
Source organism: Calcarius lapponicus (assembly GCA_039654755.1). Classification (NCBI taxonomy): domain Eukaryota; kingdom Metazoa; phylum Chordata; class Aves; order Passeriformes; family Fringillidae; genus Calcarius; species Calcarius lapponicus. The sequence goes on from CM077462.1 coordinate 112,414,583, forward strand.
CCTGAAATTCCATGGAGCTCTGCTGATCCATGGGACACATTCTGTGACACACTTGTGCTTCAGGGGTCAGAGCTTGGGTGCTGCAGTCACATTTTGGGGGTCTATGGTCACTGCACAGTTCATGTCTGAACAGGGCCCAATGTCTTTACAAAAAACCTCAGTCAGAGATTTCTAGAGACCCCCAAAATCACCTTGGCAGTGTGGGCTGGTTGTTCTTAATTTCTTAATTTCTTAAGTATACAGAATATGCAGTCAGGTTCAAACATTGCACTGGCATGTGAGAATCTTGCTCCCTTCCCAGGTGTTGTATAAAATTGCACTTTTTTATGCAGTGGAAGTGCAGACTGGAGACTTGACTGCTGTTGGGGTGAATTTCAGAAGGCAGAGCATGAGGAATTGCTCACTAATCACAAATACCCTCTGCCATTTCAAAATGCTCACTAATAAACCCTGCATTTATTTAAGAATAAAGAGAGGAGTAGGGATTTCACCACTGCTGACATCCCTGGGGGGGAGAATGGATTCATCATCTCAAACCTGTGCTGCATTTTTGGCTGTATTAAAAATACCTATTTCTTGTTGCATTTTCAGTAGTTTAAAACTGAAACAGAACTAAAGAAATTTTGTTTCACTGCAGGATAAGAGTTTTGGCACAGCTGGGGAAACTGTTGTTGTTGAAGAACTTCTTGAAGGAGAAGAAATTTCTGTAAGTGCATCTCACTGTAACACTTTGGTTCTACCTGTTCTAAATTGTTTGGGATTCACTGAGTGCCTTCACCTACAGAGTGGAGGATTTTATCAGTTAAATTAAAACCATTCCCTGCTTATAAATAAAATTGTATTTGTTAGAGACAGCTGTGTGGCTTATTTTGGATCCTTGCTGGTTTTATAATTAGCATTGTAAAATGTTTTGAGTACTGCTGCCATTAGTCCAACAGTACCCAGTTTGAGTGCACAGCATCCTCCAGTTCCAGAAGATGTCAGCAGCTTTGTTATTCTGAAGATACTGAGGATAAAAACAACTGCTATAGAAATAATTTATAAATATTTCACAAGTAAACAGCTTTATCAGCAAGGAAAAGGAAGTCTTGAAAGGGATGAAATTCCTTCCTTCCTTCCTTCCTTCCTTCCTTCCTTCCTTCCTTCCTTCCTTCCTTCCTTCCTTCCTTCCTTCCTTCCTTCCTTCCTTCCTTCCTTCCTTCCTTCCTTCCTTCCTTCCTTCCTTCCTTCCTTCCTTCCTTCCTTCCTTCCTCCCTTCCTTCCTCCCTCCCTCCCTCCCTCCCTCCCTCCCTCCCTCCCTCCCTCCCTCCCTCCCTCCCAGGGTTGGAGGGGAAAGGAAACAGTCATTTCCATCATGCAGTATTTTATTGTTTTTTAAACCTTTTGAGTGTTTCTGTTCAGTGCAACTGCTGATGGTATAATTTTTCTAGGTTTTATTAATTTCTGAAGGAAGGTCACACAAAATGAGTCCCTGCTTCCAGAGGAAAAAGCAAATGCTTTGAACCCCATAATTTATTTTATCAGGGAGGCAGAGTTTATCCTCTTCAATATCCCTTTGTCACACTGAAAATCAGCTTGAATTGCACTTTAATTGTAACCAGCTCAGGAACTTGAAGTGTTGTCCTTGTTTCAGTGCCTGTGTTTCAGTGATGGTGTCACCATTGCCCCCATGCCCCCAGCCCAGGACCACAAGAGGCTGATGGATGGAGATGAGGGCCCCAACACAGGAGGGATGGGAGCTTATTCCCCAGCTCCTCAGGTGAGGAAGGACTGGTGAGGAGGGGAAGAGGGACTGGGAGGGGATATTTCACTGCAGCTGTCACTGAGCCTGTGGGGATGGTTCATTCCAGCAGAGGAGCAGGGGGAATGGGATCTGCTGGATGGAATTGCTGCCCAAAGCAGCCATGGCCGAGTAAATCCCCAACTCCAAAATTTCTCCAAAGAGAGGGTATCTCCACTGAATTACCTGGGATTCCAAAGCAGGCAGTGTTATTTCTGCAACCTTGTGTCTGATTGGGATTTAAGTTTGGAAATGCTGCTCATCAGAACCAAGGGCCTAAAGCCACAGTTTTGCTTTGTGCCAGACAAAGCTCATGGTGAATTTTGGCTGTGGCTTAAGGTAGTTTGGGGTTTGTTTGATAGGGAACTTCTGTTGGCAGAAATAGAGAGAAAATCATTCTTAGCTTTCCATTGGAGTGAGCAAGAGACAATCCAAGAATTCTGCTTTGCTTTAAAAAACACAAAACCAAGCCCTCCCTTTTTACAAACGCTGGTTTCCAATCCTTTTTTATCAGATTTCTAAAGATCTGCTGCAGAAGATCAGAGAGACTGTTCTTCAGAAGACTGTTGATGGCATGAGGAAAGAAGGAGTCCCCTATGTGGGTATGTACAAGACTTTGGGATTTTTAATCATAAGGAGAACAACCTTTTATTTTGCTTTTTCCTCTTTGTATCCTGACTCACACTGGAGTTTAAGGGAAACAGCTCTGATTTATTAGGAACTGGGTTTGGTACCAGCCTTGATTCAGAGCCCATGGAAATCAACAGAGGTCATGAACAGGGGATAATTCCTCAAGTGAGGAGGAGCAGAAAGGAAAATGTTCCAAAATAAGCTGTAAAATTGTGACAGCTATTTCTGCCTGATTTATTGTTACCATTTCTCAAATTCACTGAGCACAGGTGGCAGCCTTTTAAACCCTGTTATCAACAGATTCAAAACAAGTGAGTTCCTGAGAGATCTTTATGGATAATTTTTTGTTCCAGGTGTGCTTTATGCTGGATTAATGCTCACCAAAGATGGGCCTAAAGTTCTGGAATTTAACTGCAGATTTGGTGACCCAGAGTGTCAGGTGAGTTATTTTGTACAATTTGGCATTATGGGAGGAGTAAAATCTGTGACCATCTACCACTAACGTTAATCAGCTTTAGGGTGAATAATCAGAATTTTAAATCGCCAAGATTTAAAGCATTTGGGTTGTTTGTTCAAGGCAGAAGGTCTGTAAGGAGCTTGTTCCATTCCAGAGAGGATTTCAGTAGGCTGGACTCAAATCTGGGCTTTGCAAAGGTCAGTTTGAGAGGAGCTCAGCACTTCCCTGTCTTTTCTGGAATGGATTCTGGATTTTTCCTTGCTCCCTGTTGACAAGTGGAACGAAACTCTTAATTTCTGTTCTTCAGAACAAATGAGGTTCTTTGTCCTCACCCTTTCCTCTCCATATGTAGCAATTCCTTTACCCACAGAAATTCTCTGCAAGGGCAAGTATTTTTAAGGGTTCTCAGATTATCCACTGCATGTCTGATGTGTGAAAGTACAATATGTGGGCATATTTAATGCTGCTTTTTCAGCTGCATTGGTGTCTTTCCAAGGCCAGGGAAGACATGACCTGGTTTGATTTGCTGCTGTGTGTTCCTGCAGGTGATTCTGCCCCTGCTCAGGAGTGACCTGTACGAGGTGATGCAGGCAGTGCTCAACAGGAGGCTGGCCAGCTCCATGCCAGCCTGGAGAGAGGACAGTGCAGCTGTCACTGTGGTCATGGCTAGCCAAGGCTACCCAGGGACTTATCCCAAGGGCTTGGAAATAACAGGTAAATGGAGCAGGAGGAGCTGCAGGAGGCTCATTCCCCCCTGACCTCTCCCTGTTCTCTGCTGCTGCATGAAGGTGAATCATGGAACTGAGATTCATAGAAATCCTGGTTCTGGGTCAGCAAGAGCAGCTGGATTTTCACACTTCTCAGTTTATTTTGGTGTATTTTCAGTTCTCCACGCTGTTGTTACTTGATATTGGCACAGCATTGATATTTAATGCCTGCTGCAGTCAGGTGGTTCTGATCAGGGTTTTGGGTCACGTTGGTGCTGATGTTTGTGTCACTGAGGCATAAAACCCCAGCTGCAATCAGATGTTGTGTGCCAGCTAAACACCTCTTCCCACACCCCTGAGCACACAGCTAGGCTTGTCTCTCCTCCAGAGGTATTTTTTACAGATTTATTCCCATTTCCCAGCGGGATCACCCCGACTTTAACTGTGGCTTTCAAAAAAGTGTTCGGTCTCTCACTGAGAGCATTCTAACCAAGAGCTGATGTTTTTCACCCCACCCACAGGGCTTGCCAAGGCCAAGCAGCTGGGGCTGGAGGTGTTCCACGCAGGCACAGCCCTGAAGGATGGCAGGGTGGTGACCAGTGGGGGCAGAGTGCTCACAGTCACGGCCATCAAGGAGGACCTGCCCGCGGCGCTGCAGGCGGCCAACCTGGGGGTGGCTGCCATCCACTTCCAGGGGGCCATCTTCAGGAGGGACATTGGCCACCGGGCCATAGCCTACCTCAGGCAATCCAGGTAGATATTCCCATCCCTGAAATGGCAGTAACGGGCATCAAAAGGAGCTAAGCACATCCCTGGGTGATATTAATAAGTTTGAACCCCATCCTTGTACTCAACCTCAGCAACACCAGCCAAGACAGGAATATTTGAATGCCTGGTCCATGTTCTTACTCTTCTAAATCTGAGTTAAACTACAGTGACAAGCACACAGGAATGATCTGTGTTGCTGCAGTTGTTCGGCCTGGTTTAGGGAAAGTCAACTTCTGCTAATTGGACTTTGGATCACAGATTTGCTCTGGGTTTGTTTTGGATCACAGATTTGCTCTGGGCTTGTTTGGGATCACAGCTTTTGCTCTGGCTTTGTCTTGTCCAGAAGTCTGATATTTAATATCGTGAAATGAAAAATCATTTAATATCATGAAATGTGGTCCCAGCCCCAATCTGCCAGAGCTCCAGGAGCGTTTGGACAGCTCTGCCAGGGCTGCCCAGGGTGGGAATTTAGGGGTGTCTGTGCAGGGCCAGGGCTTGGACTGCATGATTCCTGTGTGTTCCTTCCAGCTCAGGACATTCTGGGATTTTATATATTAACAAAGTTCAAGCTGGCTTATTGGTTCTTTTTTAGCTTTTAGAAATGGTTAAAATTACCTTGAACCCCCTGCCTTGTTGGGATTTACATTTTACTGGCACAGCTGCCTAACACCAGGGTAGGATTCATCCCTTCTTTCCATTCTCATTCCTTTAATTGGCTCAGTATTTACTGTAAGACTCTGGAGATCATATGGGTGTGGGGTTGTTTTTTTTTCTTAATAGTAGGGAGTCTTGTTGCCTCTTTAATGCTCCTGAAAGCTTCTTGTAGTTTTTAAACTCATTTTTACCCAATAAGAAATTGCTCTGCTCCAATGAGCTCCCAACATATCTTTTCCCAAGGGGTTATTTTGTAGGCTGGGAAACACATCAGTGACAGTTCTGTTGCTGCTGGCAGTGTATCCTGATTAGTATTTTGTAAAATTATCATCAATAAACTTCCTAAAAGAACAAGGGTGTTGGTATTTAGTCTTCTTTCCCTCTCAAGTGCTCTGCATCTGTTGACAAATTGATGTGACAAGGTGGAATTGGGATTTGTAACAGAAAAATAAAAACAAAGAGGTCAGGGAGGCAGGAGGAGGCTCTTGGAGCAGTTCCCTCCCAGCCCTGGGCCAGCAGGGCTCCTGCCTGGAATGATCCCTCCTGCACAGGGAGGCTCCTGGGGCTTCTGCAGGCACTGCCCTGGAGGCTGCTCCCCTTCAAGGGGCAGCACAGGGGTGCTTCAGCCCCAGAACCCCAGACTGGTCTGGCTTGGAAAGGACCTTAAAGCTCATCCTGTTCCTGCCATGGCAGCGACACCTTCCACTCTCCAGGGGGCTCCAAGCCCCAAAGTCCCCTTGGGACTCAGTGGAGGAAGGGGATGGCTCTGGAAGTCAGGACTCAGCTCCTCTTGGCAGCCTGGCAGGATTCAGTCCTGAGGCATTTCACCTCAGGAAAACAGCCAGAATGCTACATGGAAAGTATGCCAGAAAATTTAAAGAATTGAAGATTCATTTAAAGGATCAAAGCACATAGCAAAAAGAAAATGTAACAAATTTGAAATACTCTTAAAAACATGGTGCAAATCTGGTGGACATTTATCATATTCAGACTGAAAGGAGCTGACTTTGATCTCTGGTTGTTGCAGGCCAATATTTCCTTGAGTCTTATTCACAGCCTGAGCAGCTGCCTGTGGTCATTCTTGTCTTCTTGCCAGTTTTTGGGCAGGGTATGCTGGGAGTGCAGACACCTTTGGATTTTCCTGGCAGCGCTTCTCCTGGGCAACTTCTTCTGGCACTTGAAGTCTTTATCAATTCCAGATATTCCAGCAATGATCTTCACAACAGAAATACCTTTGATCCTAAAAAAAACCCTCCCACATCTTAAAATAAGATTTAATAGGCAGAGTACAAAAATATTTACTCCATTTAGTGCAATTGTAGGCATCTGTGTCTGTCTCTGACTTTTTCAGTGTTTGCTGAATTCTTGACCTGGTTCCTGAGGTGGGTTTGTGGATTAACTGAATTTTTTTGTTCAGCTGAGTCAATTTTAAATGGGTTTCAGTTGTTTTGTTGTATTTGTCCTTGTTAATGAACCCTCTCAGAATTTAAACTTCAGGCTGAATCCCATCCATAGGAGAGAGAAAACAGGGATGGATCTAAAATAGGGATGCACCTGGTTCATGCCACTGACAGCCTGGGAATAACAACTGCTCCACTGGCAGAAGCTGTGTTTGCTGCAGTGAAAAGTCATTAAAGTCCCTGTCCCCAGAATGGAAAGGTCCTTCTGTAAACATGAGCTGGTGCTTCGTGTCCCAGGGAGCTGTGGGGACACACAGGTGGCACCACTTTGTACCAGGGTGTTGATCTTACATAAACCCCACCCAGAGCTCACAGACATCTCCTTCTAGGTTCCTAAACCCCACCTTAGGAACCTGGGTCTTTTGAAGGAAATATATTTTATATTCTTTAATAGAAAGCCCATTGAAGTAAGAGAGGCATGGCTGCTTCTGAGGTGGGATCATTGCAGTGACAAGGAGAGGCAACCTTAAAGCTGCAGCTGGAAAACCCTGGAAGCATCCTGGGGGTTATTGATTCACCTTGTGGGTGGAAAAGTGACTTGAGCTCAGTCCTGCTCTGACCCAGCCATGTTGGTGCTTGGTTTGGTTTGGTTTGGTTTGGTTTGGTTTGGTTTGGTTTGGTTTGGAGCTTTCCCACTGACACCTCAAGGCCTGGAGATGGCACTCAGAGCTCTGGGCTGGAGACAAGGTGGGGATCAGTCACAGCTGGGACTCCACGGGCTCTGTGGATTCTCTGTGCATTCAAACCCTGCAAGATCAGGTCTCTGCTGCCTATTTTACTTTGTCAGGGGTTTGGTTGTTGGGTTTATTTTGGGATTTGACTGTGTGATCCCAATGCTCTGCTAGCATCTTCAAAACTCTGGAGTTATCCACCTGCTGCTCCACCTCCTCACACAGCAGGATGGGATTCTGCACAGTTCACCCACTCAGCGATGTACAGAAGTAAACATTATTTGAAAATACATTCAGTAACCAGCTGCCATCCCATTTCTCCCCACTCTTCCAGAGGCCTGACTTACAAGAACAGTGGGGTGGACATTGAAGCAGGGAACACTTTGGTGCAGAAGATCAAACCCTTTGCTGCAGCCACATCAAGGTCAGGTAAGACAAGAACCTTCTGCTCCTGCTTTGGTCACTTCTTGGCAGTGAGGTTCACCAGCTGATCTTGGTAAAAAGCTCATCTTTATGTGTCCTGCCTGTTTCTAGATGACACAAGAAAACCTGTGGTAAGCAATGCCTGTGATTTTATTCCAAATGCACAGTTTTTAATCCCCAAATGGCTGTAAACTCCATCTCCTGAATGTGTCAGGGAGCACAGTTCAGCACTGTGTGAGGATAAATGCAAGGAAAAATTTCACCATTAAGTACTGAGTTTGATTCCATGGGTTATTATTTCTTGCACAGTGAACTCCATAATTTGGGGGGATGAATGTTTAGAAAGGTTATGAGATGTAGAATTCCTGAGATAGATGTGGAACTCACCTCTTTTGCTTGGTTGAATCAGCATTGATTCATCCTTGGGTCTGGGGTTCAGGCACATCTTGCTCTGGCAAGTCCTTGTAATTCTTCAGACAGATTTAAAATATTCATTTATGGAATGGCCCTTTTATTTCATATTAACTGAGAACCTTCTAATGAAGTCAGGTATACATAGAGGGAAAAATAGAGATTTTCTCACACCAGTACAACAATCTTACCACAATTCCTCCTGTGTTTCAGAGAAACCTTAGTGCAAGGGGGAAGTCTCAGTTACAGCAATTACTGACTGCTCAGTCACAAAGTTGGGGATTTTTAGGCTTAGGCTAATGATAAATTAAAAAGGCAAAGCCAACCTAAGCAGATTAGGAGCTCCTCAGTGAAAAGCTTCTAAATGGCAGAGAAAAGTTTCCTGGTGACAAAGCAAAGTCGTGTTGCCAAAGCTTGGAGAGAATTTGTGGTGGAGATGCTGGGGAAGCCCCTGGGAGTAAAGCTGGGCTGTTTCTCCTGTTCCTGGCTGGCAGGCTGCAATGCAGAGCTTGGAGGGTTTGCTGGGCTCTTTGACCTGAAAGCAGCTGGTTACAGAGATCCCATCCTGGTGTCTGGAACCGACGGCGTTGGCACCAAGCTCAAGGTAAGGTGGAAATCCACCCAAGGGAGGAAAAACAGCACAGAAGGGAAAAGGTTCTGTCAGAAAATAGCAGTTGTCTTGTAAAAATACCTATTGGTCTTTCTAAAAAGGAGATGGAAACTGAAATTGCCCTTCTTCAGGCAATATAATTAAATACCTGTAAGTAGCCAGAAGTTGATATGATAATATAATATCAGAGGTTGCTATGATAATATCATCAGTAAATATCAGAAGTTGATAAGATGCCTAAAATAATTGGGTTTTATATATTAATAATATAATCAGGAATCTTGTTTCACAAAGGCAGCATCTCCACCCCCAAAAAAGATTAATTGATGGGGAAAAACATTTAATCTCAGGTTTGCTGTTGTGTTTGGGCTGCAAGGAAACCCTTCTGCAGCACAGTTTCCTTCTCAGTGCCTTTTGGATTTGCCAGTGGAGACAGGAATAATTCCTGAAGAGAGTTAGGAGAGGATAATAAACAAAGCTGCTCCTCAAAGAGCACCTGGAGGGATTCTGGTCCATTGCTCACAGACTCTGCTCCTGATTTCAGTCCCTTGCAGACCCTGCCTGTGCTCCAGGGGCCCAGAGCTGATCCCAGGCTTCTCCCAGAGCTGATCCCAGGCTTCTCCCCTGTCTTGCAGATTGCTCAGGAGTGCCAGAAACACGACACCATCGGGCAGGACCTGGTGGCCATGTGTGTCAATGACATCCTGGCCCAGGGGGCTGAGCCCCTTTTCTTCCTGGATTATTTTGCCTGCGGCAAACTCGACGTGGATGTGGCTCAGGGCGTCATTGCAGGAATTGCTGATGCCTGCAGGAAGTCTGGATGTGCTCTTTTGGGTAGGAAAACTTCTCAGGGGCATCTGAGAAATCTTCTGCAAGCTCTTTTAGTTGGTTTGAATGTAGTTGGCTTCCTACTCTGTGGAAGAATCTGGGAGGAGGAAAGAAAGCAAAGTGTTTCATGTCTTTGCTTTCAGGGAACTTGATCTGAATCACAGTGGAAGGAAACAGTACTTTAAAAGTTTAGGTTAAATTTAGATTAGCTTTAGGTACAGATTTAGGTTAGATGTTGAGAAAATGTTCTGTCCTTTTTTCCAAATTTTAGGGAAGTTAGGAACACAAGTCCTTTCTCAGTGGATGTCATTTTGGGTCTGTTTATAAGCTTTGAACAAGAAGCTCTTTATGCCCTGATTTACTTTTTTCCTGCATGAACTGTTGGTCAGCCTTATGTTTGTTTTAAGGTGTTCTCTGCATTTATCAAATATAATCACCCCATTCATGCTGCAGCAGGGTCTGTGTTAGGTGAGACCTTGTGATGAAACCACCAAAATGTCAAGATTTTATTTCCAGTTCAAGACTTTCAAACTCCACAGGCCTTTCTGCAAGAGCTGAACCTTCAGCTCAACAAATTTAACTCATCACCCCACTGATAGTGAGGGGATGAGGGCTCATCTCTTGCCTGGTTTTGCACAATTAACTGTGGATTTAAGTGTTGGGTGGCTGAGCACTTCTCCATCCTCCATTTGATCCAGCCCTCATTAAATACAGCTGAAACCCCAGGACTGAAAAAAACAGGTGAAGCTGGAGCACAGGGCAGGGAGTGAAAAGTGGGAAGAGGAGAGAAAAAGGCAGAATTGTACCCAGAGCAGCTGTGGCTGCCCTGGATCCCTGGCAGTGCCCAAGGCCAGGTTGGACACTGGGGCTTGGAGCAGCCTGGGGCAGTGGGAGGTGTCCCTGCCTGGGTGCAATGAGATGAGCTTTAAAATCCCTTCCAACCCAAACCAGAAATGAGATGAGCTTTAAAATCCCTTCCAACCCAACCCATTCTGTGATTCCATGATTAAAGCCAGGCTTTTTCAGCACCTCTCTGCTGTGTTTTGGTCCCCAGGAGGAGAAACGGCCGAGATGCCCGGGATGTATCCCCCCGGCGAGTACGACCTGGCCGGCTTCGCCGTGGGGGCCGTGGAGAGAGGGCAGATGCTGCCCCAGCTGGACAGGATCACTGAGGGGGACGTGGTCATTGGGGTGGCATCTTCTGGGGTCCACAGCAACGGCTTCAGCCTCGTCAGGAAGATCGTGGAGAAGTCGTCCCTGGATTTCTCCTCCCGCGTCGGTGTCTCTGGGGATCAGACTCTGGGTACTGCTTCCTCCTGAGCTTCCTCCCAACAGCTGGCACAGTAATTCTGTCTGGGCCTTTGAAACTTTTCTCAGGCCAAAAAAAAACAATCATTCCATCTTTAGCATGTTTTCATCTTCTTCTTTTCCTGGGAGTCACGTGTGCAGGGAAGAAACAAAGGGAGGGGGATAAATAATTAATTGTGGGCTAAAATGAAAAAGGTAGAACTTTGTGTTTCTCTCTAGTACAATGCTCATTACTATCCAAACTGCTATTTTGAGATTTCCCCCATTTTGCATTGATTCCCATTTCTCTCCATGCTTTTCCCCTCTCCCCTGGGCAGGAGAGCTCCTGTTAACCCCAACCAAGCTCTACAGCAAGACCCTGCTGCCTGTGCTGCGCTCGGGCCACGTCAGAGCCTACGCCCACATCACCGGAGGGGGCCTGCTGGAAAACATCCCCAGAGTGCTCCCAGAGTCCCTGGGTGTCGTTTTAGGTGAGAGAGAAGGAAAGCTGTGGAAAAATCCTCACCTTGCTGTGGAAGCCTGGGGCCACAGCAGCTGATTTGTGCTGTAGGAGCTGGACGTGTCTGTCTAGAAATGTTTGAGTTTTCCCTCGTACCTGAACCAGAGCCAGTGAAAACTCTGTGTGGTGGAAAGGCTGCTCCCCATTGAATTCCTTCCCCTGGGGGTGTTTGGGATTGGATTTCATAGGACACTTGCAAAAAGAAAACAACCTTGCCAGCGTTCCCAAGCCAGCTGCACCATTTGCAATTCCCTATGAAATTATTGCTAATTAAATGATACTCATGAAGTTTTCAATTAGCATTCAGAGGTGGTTGTGAGCTCAGGGAGAGCTCCTGCTGTTTGGCTTCATTAATCCTCAGCCCTCTCCCCTCAGGTGTGCTGGAAAGGGATTTCACTGCTGGGGAAGGTGAGGCATGGAAAGGGAAATTGCTGGCACAGGCTGTGAGAGCTCACAGGGTTGTACAATAAAATAAGGAATTAATAGTGAGTTCTGAACTCCAGAACTGCACATAAATCACTTTCCACTTGTCCACTGATAAATATTTATGTGTATATGCACCTCTGCTCTGGAGCCAGGCTGGGAGAGCTGGGGGTGCTCACCTGGAGAGGAGAAGCTGCAGGGAGAGCTCAGAGCCCCTGGCAGGGCCTGAAGGGCTCCAGGAGAGCTGCAGAGGGACTGGGGACAAGGGATGCAGGGACAGCACCCAGGGAATGGCTGCCAGTGCCAGAGGGCAGGGCTGGATGAGATACTGGGAATGAGGATTTAAGGTCCCTTCCCACCCAAACCAATGTGTGATTCCATGAATCTGTAGAAATTGGGGTAGGACCATTTTCAAAGAGAACATGACAAGAAAGAAATAAATTTCCTGTCCTTGGAATTCCTTTCCAGTGCCTTGTCCAGAAGCACTTTTGTGCTGCTGTAAATCATCCTCACCTGCTTGGAACTGGGGCAGTGGGGGATTTTTGTGACAGATTTTGCCTCTTAACACCCCAATAATTGTAGTCCATTGGTAGCAATTCCCACTCTTGATCTGTATTTCCAATTCTCTTCAGATGCTCTCACCTGGAAGATCCCTGAAATCTTCTGCTGGCTCCACAAGGAAGGGAACCTCTCTGAGGAGGAGATGGCTCGCACCTTCAACTGTGGGGTGGGGGCAGTGCTGGTGGTGCAGAAGGAGATGGCCCAGCAGGTCCTCAGGGACATCCAGGGACACGAGACCGCCTGGATCATTGGCAAAGTGGTGCCCCTGCAAAAAGGTGATTGCAGCTTGATCTTCCTTGGGGGGAAATCAGCAGAAATAAGAAGCAGAGGGAAATTCCCTTGTTTGTGAATCTTCATGAGGTGAAAACCTCTTCACTGGCATCCCCCTGGCTTTTTTGTGGGGGTATTGAACTGACAATTCATTGATCTCTTCCGTGGGTGCTTTTCTCCTCTCTCTGTTTCTCCCTTTACTGATGCTTTGTTTTGCTGGTTTTGGGTTTTTACTTGTACCTGCTCAGGCTCTGACAACGTTAAAGTCCTCAATCTGCATCGGGCCCTGCAAGCAAACAGGTCCCTGTGTGTGCAGAGCCACATCCAGGGCAAGATCCAGACAGGCAAAATGAAGGTTGCTGTCCTCATCTCTGGAACAGGTGAGTTCTGCTCTTGGCTACCCTGGGATCCAGAAGGGACCTTCAGCTTGGATTGAAAGTCCCTGCAGTTCTCCATGGGCACTCTGGGAGGTTTCTAGCAGGCAGGAGAGATGCTGTGCTCAGATTGGTGTCAGTCACAAAGCTCTTTAACCTCTGCTGCAAACTGAATTGCATCTGTGTTCAGTTTATCCCCAAAGCTCTGCAGGTGTCCAGATTCAGGCTCCCACTCTGGTGCCTGTAGGAACAGCAGCATCATTTCACAGATAGATCAGAAGTTCTTCTTGCCATGTAGAACTCCAGCTATTCTATTTCCAGTATTCCCAATCACTCAGGCCACCAATCCAGTGCTATAAATTACAGTTTCCAAGTGCAGCTGCCAGGAAAGGCCTTCAGCTGTCTGCATCAGCTCCCAGCAAATCAATTAAAAAGGGATTAATGTTTCATCAGAGCTGTTTGGTTTGGTCTCCCCCTCAGTGCTGTTTATTTAAAGCCCCTTCCAGCTGTTCTCTCTATTTATTCTCAGTATCCCTGAGTTATTCTCTCTCCCCCAGGCACAAACCTGGAAGCCCTCATCAACAGCACAAAGAAAGACACCAGCTATGCACAGATAGTTCTGGTCATCTCCAACAAACCTGGTGTGGAGGGGCTGAGGAAAGCTGAGAGAGCTGGGATTCCTACAAGGGTGAGCATTTCCTTTTTGTAATTAGCCACCATTGGCTGGGACTCCAGCAGGAAGGTGCTGATGAGTTAAATGGGCTGATAGGGAGCCTTGGCTTTTCTTTTTTGGTCTGTTGTGAACTTGTGCCTAGGGGCAAAGTACCTGACAGCAAAATCCTTCCTTTTCTCCTTCTCTGCCAGCAATGCTGATGCTTTGGGGGCAGTTGTTGCATTAAACCAGCATAAAGTTTTCAGTTACAGCTTAAACTTTGTCAATTGTTTGACTTTAGGGCATTGACACTGAAGTACCAACCTATTTTAAGTGAATTTAATTTTAAAATGACCTGGTGGCTCATTTGAATGGACTAGAGAGGTCACACAGTGGGGCCTCCCTCTGACTGCCTGGGTATTGCCTCAGGCTCTCCAGGAACCATTCCCAGGGCTCCCTGAGCTTCCATGGATTTCGTGTGCCTTGCCTTTGTGTTGCAGATCTGAAATGATCCTGTTGTCACTTAGAAACCTTTTACAGTCACTGTTCACTGCTGAATACAGACCCAGGGAAATTGGGGCCCAGAGCTTTGCTCCTTTGCTGGTGCTGGGATCTGTGCTGGTGCTGCAGCTCCTCCTGGGGAGGACACAAAGGGCACGAGGGAAATGTGAAGAACAAACAGAGAATCACAGACTGGCTTGGCTGGGAAAGGGCCTGAAAGCCCATCCAGTGCCAACCCCAAGGTTTTTACCAGGAAAAAACCAGAGTGGGAGAGCTGCTGGCCCTGGGGGTTCAGCTGGGGAGGGAGGGGTGGGACAGGCACAGGGACAGAGGCTGGTTCAGCCCAGGGCTGGGCTCTGTGCCCAGTGCCTGCTGTCCCTGTCACCTGAACAGCCCTGGCTTTTCCCAAACCACCCCTGTGACTCTGGTGGCCTCTGACAGGTGCTTCCATTGAAGACTGGGTGCTCTAAGTTAGGTAGTGCTGCCTTCTTCCTGCTTAAATCAGAGGATCTGTCCTGGGTGGAAAACACACAGCTCAGGCTGGGAGAGCTGGGGGTGCTCACCTGGAGAGGAGAAGCTGCAGGGAGAGCTCAGAGCCCCTGGCAGGGCCTGAAGGGCTCCAGGAGAGCTGCAGAGGGACTGGGGACAAGGCCTGCAGGGACAGCACCCAGGGAATGGCTGCCAGTGCCAGAGGGCAGGGCTGGGTGGGATCTTGGCAATGAGGAATTGTTCCCTGGCAGGGTGGGCAGGCCCTGGCACAGGGTGCCCAGAGCAGCTGGGGCTGCCCCTGCATCCCTGGCAGCACCCAAGGCCAGGTTGGACACTGGGGACAGTGGGAGCTGTCCCTGCCATGGCAGGGGTGGCACTGGGTGGGCTCTGAGGTCCCTTCCCACCCAAAGCAGTCTGGGATTCTGGGATTCCATCATTATGGGGAAGGGGCTGGTTTAGGAGTCTGTGATCAGCCTTTTTTCCAAGCTTTTCTGGTACAGTTTTGCCAAGATTCAACTGCTTATGACTGCCAGAGGCCTCAAAGTGGGTGAAATCTTTGGAAGACTTTCAGGATGGCTTAAAGCCCTGCATTGGTGGGGTGTTCCATGGATCACCAAATCCATGTAGGGTATTCCATGGGACCGAGAGCCGTGGGCTTATCAAGCCCAACTTGTTTGTCCCACTGCTCCCTCTCTGTGGGGAGGAGCACAGGCTGCACTGTGTCTGTCAGCTGGGCACTGAGGGGCTGCTCTCCCTGCTGGAGCTGCCAGCACATCCCTGTTCTGTGCTTTGTGCTTTGGGCTGCCCAGGTGGTGGAGCACACGAGGTACCAGAGCCGCACCGAGTTCGACAGCGCCGTGGACAAGGTGCTGCAGGAGTTCTCGGTGGAGCTGATCTGCCTGGCCGGGTTCATGCGCATCCTCTCAGGGCCCTTCGTCAAGAAATGGGAAGGTGAGCACGGCTGGGGGCTGGCATGGGCACCAAGGCACTGCAGAGGTTGTCACCAGGAAAAAGAGAGGGGCCACCAGATTAAACACGGTGATCTTCAAGGTCCCCTTCCAACCCCGGCCATCCTGGGGTTCTGTGAAATGAAACTCTTCCAGGAAAAGGATGAGAGGGAAAGGCAGTGCACTTGTGCAGAGGCTGAAGGAAGCCAAGGGCAAACACAGGTCTGGTAGTCTTAGATTTCTTAGAAAATATTTTTTAAAAGGCTGTGAAGACTTTGTGCCTCTGCACACAGGAGGTGCTGGCAGAGGTAAGCACCCAGCCACTGAGGATTCCTTCCCCTGACAGAAGAACTGCTCTGGGTCCTTGTAAAACCACCAAACTGGGCAGCCCTTTGCAGTTTTGGGTAAGAAGCCCTGGCCAGGCCCAGGCCATGTGTCAGGAGCTGCCTGAGTCCATGGGTGGGGTGTTCCACAGGCAGATCCAGGCTCTGCTTGCTCAGAATGTTCACAGTGTCTCCACTCTGCTCATCTTTTGTTTTCCAGCTCTTTAAGAGGCTGGTGACACCTTCAGGGCCTGCTCTCCCTGCCCAGCTGTTCCTTTTCTCTCCTCCTGTGTTTCCCAGGGAGAACTGAGCACACAGAGCAGCTGCTGCTTGCTCTGCTTTGGGGCCAGGGTTACCTAAAGCTGCCCAGAGCAGGCACAGCCTGGCCAGCCTCTGCCTTGCAGCTTTCACTGCTCTTTGGTGACTTTTGTGTTCCCCTGGGTGTGCCAGGAACATTTCACACCTGAACTTCTTTTCAAACCTCTCTTTAAAATCAGTAGAGCAAAGCAGGCACTCCTGAGAGGCCTTGCTGTGGTTTTGTAGCTGTCAGGTGAAGCCAGTCAGGTGAATTGTCTCCAGTCAGGGCCCAGAGATGGAAGTGCCTGTGTTGTGGGCAGTGTCACGAGGGGACACAATCTCTCACTCCAAGGGCTGTGTTTGGAGCAGACAGTGTCTGTAGAGGAGAGAACAGAACTTCCTCCAGTGCAGAACCTTGTGCAAATAAAGGATTTTAATGCCTTCTGATTTAGGGACAGAGCACTGATTGTTGTCCTGGACAGTGCAGGATTTGCTGTACCTGCATGAATGGTGTGAGAGAAAAGGAAAGACTTTTTCCAGACAGAAGAGTTAAACTCCTTTTTTAAATGTCCAGAACTGGATTGAGTTTGAAAACCTGAGCTGGGACCACGAGATGGGAGCTCAGACATTGAGCTCAGCTCAGGGAGCTGGGCCAGCTGCAGGACCCTGTCCTGGCCCTGCCTGGCCACTGACCCCCAGAATTATCCAGGAAGAATCAATTCCTGCTGCTGCTTTAGTCAAAGCTGCTCCTTTTTCTTTCTCTCACAGTCACAAGGACGCTGAGTGGGAGTTTTGAAACTCCTCCTTGCTTAACAGCCCTGAAGTGTGAATCATGATTGTTAACAAAGAACAGGTTAAAGTGTTAATTGTGAATTGTTAACAAAGCACAGGTGAAAACAGAACCAAACAAACCCAAGCAAACAGGAATCCACATCCCATCCTGGTGGGAAATGGAGGCAGAGGAGCAGGGTGGTGTTTCCAGCCCACTGTCCCTGAAACCTTTTGGGCTCAAGCTGCAGGGAGGGAGAAGCTGATGCTTGAAAAGGGTTTTATTTAGATATAAATAATATCTCTGTATCTGAGACACTGCTGGACATCAGGTGGGACATTTGCCTCCTGTAACTTGCCCAGATCTCCACGGGCAGGGAGTCCCCGAGGTGCTGTCAGGAAAAGAGAAGAGAAGAATGGAGATAATAGAAAGAATAAAATAAAATAATGGTAATATTTTATACTGGAGCAAAGGAGGCTCAGGGGCCCTTGTGGCTCTGCACAAGTCCCTGCCAGGAGGGCACAGCCGGGGGGGTCGGGCTCTGCTGCCAGGAACAGGGACAGGAGCAGAGGGAACGGCCTCAGGCTGGGCCAGGGCAGGCTCAGCTGGGCCAGCAGCAGGAATTTGCCCATGGAAAGGGAGCTCAGGCCTTGGCAGGGGCTGCCCAGGGAGCTTTGCAGTGCCCATCCCTGCAGGTGTCCCCTGGAGGTGGCACTGAGTGCTCTGGGCTGGGGACAAGGTGCCCATGGGGCACAGCTGGCACTGCATGGGCTGGCAGGGCTGGGCCAGCCCCAGGGATTTTATGATCAAAGAAGGACAAAGTGCTGAGGGAAGGGACAGCTCCATCATCCAATTAGCATCATTAATCCCTGGGGATGTGTTCAGCCATTAATTGTAACTGCACTCTGCTAATTCGGACACAGACACCGCAGCACTTGGGGCTGGCTGGCTGCTGGCGTCTTCAAAACTTGTGAAAAATCCTTTGCACAAACAATTTTGTTCCTCTGTTGGTTATGGCCCTTTGAACAGCCTAAAAGTGCTGAAAGCCAATAACCTCAGCTCTGCTTCCCCAGGGAAAATCCTGAACATCCACCCGTCCCTGCTGCCGTCCTTCAAGGGAGCGCACGCGCACAAGCTGGTGCTGCAGGCCGGGGTCAGGGTCACGGGCTGCACCGTGCACTTCGTGGCTGTGAGTACCCCTGCTGCCCCTCTGCATCCTCCCCTTTGCACATCTGTACCTCCCTGCCCCTCTGCAATCCTCCCCTTTGCACATCTGTATCTCCCTGCCCCTCTACAATCCTCCCCTTTGCACATCTGCACCTCCCTGCCCCTCTGCAATCCTCCCCTTTGCACATCTGCTGAACCTCCCTGGTTCTCTGCATCCTCCCCTTTGAACATCTGCTGAACCTCCCTGGTTCTCTGCAATCCTCCCCTTTGAAAATCTGCACATCCTGCCCCTCTGCATCCTCCCCTTTGCACATCTGTACCTCCTGCCCCTCTGCATCCTCCCCTTTGCACATCTGTACCTCCTGCCCCTCTGCAATCCTCCCTTTTGAACATCTGTACCTCCCTGCCCCTCTGCATCCTCCCCTTTGCACATCTGTACCTCCTGCCCCTCTGCATCCTCCCCTTTGCACATCTGTACCTCCTGCCCCTCTGCATCCTCCCCTTTGCACATCTGTACCTCCTGCCCCTCTGCATCCTCCCCTCTGAAAATCTGTACCTCCCTGGTTCTCTGCAATCCTCCCCTTTGAACATCTGCACCTCCTGCCCCTCTGCATCCTCCCCTTTGCACATCTGCACCTCCTGCCCCTCTGCAATCCTCCCCTTTGAACATCTGCCCCTCCCTGGTTCTCTGCAATCCTCCATATTGAACATCTGCCCCTCCCTGGCTCTCTGAAATCTCTTTTGAACATTCTCACCTCAGAGCCTGCTGGGAGCACCCTAAACCCTTGTGTTTGATCTCCTGCCCTCTGTGTTCAGAACTGTATCCAGAGGAGGTGGGGATTTTATTGTGACCATACAGTGCTGTAGTTTGTATTTATTGTGACCATACAGTGCTGTGGTTTGTATTTATTGTGACCATACAGTGCTGTAGTTTGTATTTATTGTGACCATACAGTGCTGTGGTTTGTATTTATGTGACCATACAGTGCTGTGGTTTGCTGGCTCTAGAGAAGGAATGGAAATGGATAATTTGTCCAGGAGTTTGAGCTTTCCCTAAGGGAACTTCTTCCCTAAGCATCCCACTGCTGCCTTCCACCCACTGGAGAGGGGGAATAGTTAATGTAAGGCCTTGGCTAAGACAAAGGCTTTGTTAAACATGGCCCAGACTTCCTGAGTTTTATCCTAAACCTGCCTTGTTTCTTGCTTTCAAGAAAAAGAAAAAAATAGAAACAAACCAACCCCCCACTGGAAATGGCACAGGATTTGTTAAGGAGTTAAGGATCTGATGTTTGTGGGAACAGAGAAAAACTTGACAATTTATGCTGTCAGACCCAAGTAAAGAAATGGCTCTGAAGCTGAGACATCTCTGCTCTGTTTTTTCAGGCCAGGGATCATTGGTTGCCTTTTGGTCACTTCTCAGGGTTCAAAGGTCTCTCTCTCCTGGCTCTTCTCTCCCTCTGCTGGAATCTGTCTCAGTATTTTTGCTTTCTCTTGGAAAAAGAGAGTGGATTCATTTTTCCCAGTACAAGGGAAAACTGCGTTCTTCTGTCTATGCCATGACTTGGGGTTTCTCTGTGTGGCAGCTGCTGAGGAACAGGGATCTGCCCCAGCAGTCCTGGCTCTGTGCAGCCCTTGGCTCATTCCCTCTCTGACTGAATGCCCAGCCCAGCCCTCCTGTCCCTGGGCTTTTCTGGGACAGAATTGTTGCTCGCCCCTGTTCTGCCTCCCTCCTGCTCTCTCTGAACCCTTCCCAGACCACAGCCAGCCCCAGCCCCTGCTCTCCCCATCCCACCAGCCCAAACCCCAGACCCCCGAGGCACCCCCGGCCTCCCCTCCGTGCCAGCCCGACCTTGCCGTGTGTGTTGCAGGAGGAGGTGGATGCCGGGGCCATCATCTTCCAGGAGGCGGTGCCGGTGAAGCTGGGGGACACGGAGGCCACGCTGGCCGAGCGGGTGAAGGAGGCCGAGCACCGCGCCTTCCCCGCCGCGCTGCAGCTGGTGGCCAGCGGCGCCGTGCGCGTGGGCGAGGCGGGCAAGATCTACTGGAAATAGAGCCTGGCACGGGCTCTGCCCCTCACCCCTGCCTCACACGGTTCACGGTTCAAATCCCAGGAAAGCCACCAGTGGGAATTTGAGGCTGTTCCCAGAGGGTGCAGCAATGGCTCCTGTAAGTGCTTCCTAATTTTAATCGCTTCCTTGGCCAACATTTTGGTTCCTGACAAGCCCAGTGCAGCCAGGTGGGTCTGAGCAGCCCTGGGGTGGACTGGAGACAACACTGGAGACCCTTCCATGCAAAATCACAATCAGTCTGGCAGCTGGGAAGTGCACAAGCCTTTTGCACATGGCTGTCTCCAGCACTGGGATTAACTTCCCCTTTTGCCAGGTGTGGAATATCCAGCTGTGAATATCCAGCTGTGAATATCCAGCTGTGAATATCCAGCTGTTTGCCAGCCATCGGGGCTGTTCCCTGACAGCTTGGGAAGTGCTGCTGAGGGAAACTGCAATGGAAAAGACAGACAAAGGCAGAAACTCCACTCTAAAAACATCAAAGCAGGAAAAACTGGCCTCCCAAACACCAGTTATTGGATTTTTCTCCATTTGCTCCCTGGTTTGATGGTGGTGGGTCTCATCCAGCCCAGACCCTTGACAGACCCTGACATTTCCAAACCTGAACCTGCTTTCCATCAGATGCCAGCAGCATTCAGTGTCTGCTGCCTCTTTTTTCTGCAGCATTCCCATGTGAATTCCCACAACTTCCCCTCAGATTCAGGGGTTTGTTTTTTTACATGAGTAGAAAGACCAGACACAAAACAAGTCCTTGGCTTGTGAAACATTCCTCAGGAATTCTGAAGTGCCTTTATTCTTGAACCAGTGTTTTCACCTGGAATAACACTGAGGGACACCCAGGAATTATGAACATTTGGAAAACAAACGGGGTTTTTGTGCAGCTCAACACTTGTGGTTTTCTTTTAATATTTTCGTATAGTTATGAAACCATTTTAATGTTCTTACTGAAAGGATCAGGTTTCCCACACACAAAGCAGAGGAAGTGGTTTGGAGCTCCCCTTTAACACAGAATCAGAGAAATCTGATTTTTAATCAGAGAAAGCGGATTGTATTCTGGGCTCTGATGTCCTGACGGTACTCCCATGTTGGCATATTCTCCTTTGGGATTTGAAATAAAGCCTCATAAATTAAAATAAAAAATTCTATCTACAAGTATTTCCTTGGAATTGATTCCCAGGGCTGTAGGGGGGAGGAGGGAAGGGGCTGTACATGGTCTGGGGGCTGTGGGTCAGTGGGGAGGTCACAGCTCCAGCCAGGGAAGGCAGAGGAAATAAAGACTGGAGGGGTGAAATCACTGCCCGTGCAGGGAATCAATATCACATTATTGATCAGAGGGGCTGGCTCACTGCAGAGAGGCCAACAGGGAGAGCTGGCCCAAACCCAACATCCATCTCCATCACAGGCTCCTTGATCCAGATTCTGATCCTTTGCCATGTGAGCCTGGATGTGAAATGGGATTTCCAGAGTCACACAAGGTTTGGGTTGGGAGGGACCTCAGAGCCCACCCAGAGCCACCCCTGCCATGGCAGGGACACCTGCCACTGTCCCCAGGGTCCAGCCTGGCCTTGGGCACTGCCAGGGATGCAGGGGCAGCCCCAGCTGCTCTGGGCACCCTGTGCCAGGGCTTGCCCACCCTGCCAGGGAACAATTCCTCATTGCCAAGATCCCACCCAGCCCTGCCCTCTGGCACTGGCAGCCATTCCCTGGGTGCTGTCCCTGCAGGCCTTGTCCCCAGTCCCTCTGCAGCTCTCCTGGAGCCCCTTCAGGCCCTGCCAGGGGCTCTGAGCTCTCCCTGCAGCTTCTCCTCTCCAGGTGAGCACCCCCAGCTCTCCCAGCCTGGCTCCAGAGGGGCTCCAGCCCTGGAGCAGCTCTGTGGCTCCTCTGGGCTCTCTCCAGCAGCTCCATGACTTTGTTGTCCCACTCTTGCAGCAGCAGATCCTGTTTGGGGTTACTCTGGGAAGCTCCTGCTGCTCTGCCACAGAAATGGATCCTTTGGAAGGATGAATTCCCCTTGGAAACACCAGATCAGTTTTACAGCTGTCCATGTAACACATTTTCTCCTTTACATGTTAAAAAACAGAACGAAGGAATTCCAAACCTGAAAAGCCAGCCTGGCTCCTACCATGGATTTCCAAGGGGGTGTAACAAAAGCTGTGATCTCAGGGAAAAGGCTGGGAAGGGAAACTTGAGATACTGAAACATCCAAGAGAAGCACATGGAGGACAAGAGAAGAGGAGGGAAAACGAGCAGAGCCCGAGCCTCTCAAGGACCTGCCCAGAGCCCCTCGGAGACCTGCCCAGAGCCCCTCAAGGACCTGCCCAGAGCCCCTCAAGGACCTGCCCAGAGTCCCTCGGGGACCTCCTGGTCAGAGCCCCTCAGGGTCCTCCCCAGAGTCCCTCAACAGGCCCAAAGTTTTCCCTTGGAGAAAGAGGGTGGAATATTTGAAGAGTGCCCAGAGCCCCTCAGGGACAGCCCAGATCCCTCAAGTTCCCCCCCAGAGTCCCTCAAGGGTCTGCCCAGAGCCCCTCGGGGACCTCCGAAGAGCCCCTCAAGAGTCTGCCCAGAGCCCCTCAGGGACCGGCCCAGAGCCCCTCAGGGACCTGCCCGGAGCCCCTCGGGGTCCCGGCCAGAGCCCCTCGGGGACCTGCCCGGAGCCCCTCAGGGACCGGCCCAGAGCCCCTCAGGGACCGGCCCAGAGCCCCTCAGGGACCTGCCCGGAGCCCCTCAGGGACCGGCCCGGAACCCCTCAGGGACCGGCCCGGAGCCCTTCGCGTTCCGGCGGCTCCTCGGGAGAGGCCGCTCCGCGTCCCTGCTCCTCCTCCGGGCTCAGGCTCTGGCTCTCTCGCCTCCAGCACGTTCTTCCGTGGGCTCCCAGCCATGCGGCCCCGCTGGCCACGAGCTGCAGGGCCAGGGGGAACGCCCTGAGCTCGGCCTCCTGCAGCCGCTCGCCCAGCGCTGCCTCCGTGTCCCCCGGCCCGGCGGGCAGCGGCTCCCGGCGGATGGCGGCGCCGGCGCCCGGCTCCTCCTGCGGGCACAGAGCGAGGGAGGCCCGGGCAGCGCCGGGGAAGGGGCTCGGGTGTGGGTGGGCGGGAAGAAAGGATTTCTGCTCCTCCGGGGAGGAGGAGAAATGGGAAAATCCCATCCCAAAATGCTTCAAGCCACCCCAGATCTTCCTGGTTTTTACTGGTAACAAACCCAAGGTTCCCACCCCTTCCCATACCTCTTACCTCTGCCTGTTTCTGCCCTCGGAATGAAAAGGAAAAAAAGCAAATTGCTAACTTCAAATTTTCCTAATTTTCCAGTTTTGAGGCCACTCACCAGGACGAAATGCACAGTGCAGCCGGCGACTTTGAACCCACTTTCCAGGGGCTCTTGCTGGGCATCCCCATCCTTGATGAGTGGAAAAAGTGATGGAGAAGCATTCAAAATTTTCCCTGGGCATCAGTGTGAGAGGAGAAAAAAACAAGAAAAAAAAAAGATAATTTGAACTGAATTTCTTTAAAAATAAAATGAGGTGTGATCATCAGTGCAAACCCTGAGCGGTGCTGCTCTGCTTGGAGGGAATTCTGCTCTTCCAGGAGCACGGGTGCAGCAAAATTCCCAAAGGAGCCTGTCCAGGCTGTCAGTGAGCGAGTAACTCCTGAGCAAGGCCTCAGGAGCTGGCACTAACTCACTGCTCACTCATCCTTCAGTAACTCACTGCTCACCCCTCACTCAGGGCACAGACAGAGCCATGTCAGGGTGTGCAGGACACCAAAGGAGGGAGAAATCCCTCCTGGGAATGGATAAATCCATCTTTCTCCCATTTTTCTCTGAGTGGGAACTGCAGGGGCTGCGTTCAGCAGGACTCCCCAGCACAGCTCCCTGGCAAAGGATGGGACCAAGCTCCTTCCCTGGGGAAGGCACAGAGCCACCCCACAGCCCAGTTTGCCCCTCTCTCACTGCTGAGGCAGCACAAGGGGTTCCTCTGGAAATCTTCAGCCAGAATCCCAATACAATCCCACTGCCAGAGGGAAGGGAAGCAGAATCCCATATTCAGAATTCCCACACTCCCAATGCCAGAGGGAAGGGAAACAGAATCCCATATTCAGAATTCCCACAGTCCCACTGCCAGAGGAAAGGGAAACAGAATCCCATATTCAGAATTTCCACACCAGAATTCCCACAGCCCCACTGCCAGAGGGAAGCACAGGGTTTCCTTCCTGGAATGTCAGCAGTGCCAGCAGGGCTGAGGGATTTAATCAAAGGACAAGGAACTCTGACAGTGGAATCCTGGTGAGACCAACCACCCCTGCTTTAGTTTCTCTTCTACATTTGATTCCTTACCTTTCCATTTTCGGAGAAAAGGGCTGGACAGAACTCTCATGAACCCTGACAGGCAGATCAGCTCCACAGAGAATTCCTCCAGGACTCGGTCAATGGTGCTGTCGAATTCCGAGCGACTCCCGTACAATTTGTGATCAATCACCTGGGGCAGTGAGACACAACAAAAGGTGGGATTGGGAGCAGCTGCTTGGGCAACAGTGAGGAACAAACCAGAATAATTCAAAGACACTCCATGATTTGAAAGGAGGGTGCAGTGAGGTGGGGTTGCTCCTTTCTGCCATGTTCCAGGTGAAAGGGTGAGAGGAAATGGCCCTAAATTGCACCGGGGAGGTTCAGATTGGAGATTAGAAACAATTTTTCCCTTTTAAGAGTGGTCAGGCACTGGAATGAGTTGCCCAGGGAGGTGATGGAGTCAATTGGCCAGACCCTTGGGTAAGGGGAGGAGGAGGTCCTTTATTTCTACCCCACCTCCCACTTTCAGCCCCCCAGGTGAGTGCTGATTCCTGACTCTCCTGAGGACCTTCAAACAAGGGGATCACAAAACTTTGTGCTCTTGCCTGTGAAAATGTGAGTGAATTTTGCTATCTTTTTTTTAAACACATGTCAGAAAAATATCCCATGAATCCAACTCAGGAGCTGAAGAAGCTGCTTCAGAACCCTTTCCATGCAGGGACAGCCTCTAGCAGAGTTTATTTCCATCTGTGCACAGCTGTAAAAACACCTGCTCAAACCGATTTAATATCAGAATAGGGAGTTCCTGCCTTTGACATCCCAAGTCATGGAATGTTCTCAGACAATGCTGGTCGTCCTTGCCAGGGGTTTTTATGGAACAAGCCAGAACAAATTCCTGTCCCAAAGAGCTGCTTTGTGACCCATAGGCAGGAGAAAACTTGTATGGGACTGGGCACAATGTGAGACACAGGTTATCATCCTGCAGAGGAGAAGCTGCAGGGAGAGCTCAGAGCCCCTGGCAGGGCCTGAAGGGGCTCCAGGAGAGCTGCAGAGGGACTGGGGACAAGGCCTGCAGGGACAGCACCCAGGGAATGGCTGCCAGTGCCAGAGGGCAGGGCTGGGTGGGACACTGGGAATGAGGAATTGTTCCCTGGCAGGGTGGGCAGGCCCTGGCACAGGGTGCCCAGAGCAGCTGGGGCTGCCCCTGCATCCCTGGCAGTGCCCAAGGCCAGGCTGGACCCTGGGGACAGTGGGAGGTGTCCCTGCCAGGGCAGGGGTGGCACTGGGTGGGATTTGAGGTCCCTTCCCAACCCAAACCAGTCTGGGATTCTGTGATTCTAAGGAGGGATAAACCCAGGAGAGAACACATTTCTCTTGAAGTTTGACTGATTTCAGCCAAGGTTGAGGCTCATGGGCTGCAGTCTCAGACCCAAACCATCCACTGAAATCCCTTCCCTGGGATGCAGCACTCACTGCTGAGGTGGGAAAAGCCCCCAGAGCCCAGTGAGGACTCCCAGCTCTGTGCTCCATCCACGGGGAAAGTTTCACACTGAAGTGAAACCTCAATGCTCAACAAGCACTTCCTGACCAGCCATAGCTGGGAATAAAGAGGAGGATGGGAAGAGTCCTTACTGTTATAGATGGGTCATGAGATGATTGGCTCTTGCAATAAGGGATGAACACTGTGTGTATATTAAGAGGAGCTTTAGTGATGTATAGTTCTGTGGTTGCAGTTTAGATGCCCTCTGCTCTCCCCACAGTCCCTTTCCCCCTCTGGATTGTTCCCAGCAGACAGCCTGGGCTGTCTAGGACAGGTAGAAAGAAGCCATGTGCAAAAACTCCTTGCATGGGAGAGTCAGGAATGGAAAAGCTTGGTGCTGGGGGGGGGCATGAAAACACCTGATCTCCAACCAAGGTACAAGAAAGCAGTCTCCCCAAAAAACTGCAAAGAAGAGCTGACTGACAGACTGTGGGAGGGACCAGGGCTGGCTGATGCAAACCCCAGGGGTGTCAAAGCCAAAGCATCAATCTTGAAGATGAACCAGCCATGAGGGCGGCTCCCAGCGCTGCAATTTTTCCTTATTTCATCCTTTTGCTGTAATTCCTGTTGAGGTTTAACAAACCTTTTGACAGTGAGCCGTGGTTTCCCCGCTTACCCGCGTGGGGATCCCGGCGCGGGCGGCGCGGCGCAGCTCCGGCACCCCGGGCCTGTTGGAGATCACCAGCACCAGCTGGGCACAGCTGCCCGGCTCCCGGGCAGAGCCGATCAGGGCAGGCAGGGCCGTGCCTCCAGCAGGGAGAGAGAGGGGGGACACGTCAGCACCCAGCCTGGGCAACCCTCTGAACCCTTCTCCCTCAGGGAAATCCCCTGTGCCCCGCCTGGGAGGAATTGACCACAGAGTTTCCCCCACCTGGACAGTTTCCCCTCCATGGACTCTTGCTGAAGAATGAACCGCTTCTGTTCCCTTCCCCATATGTCCCAAATTCTCCTTTCCCTGTTCCCTCATTGGTTGTGGTATCCCTGGTAGCCAGCCCCATCTTCCCTGTAGGGCAGTGCCCTTTGCCCTGCCCCTTGTGCCACCCCCATGCCCTCAAACCATTGGCCACTGACTCCTTACTTAACCCTGTGCACACCACATGGTTTTGTCTTCTGTCCCTGCTTTCCTTTCAGCCTGCTGAAATAAACCTCCCTGGAACTGACCCTGCAAATGCCTTTCTGCCTCTCTTGGCTGAGCAAGCCATGGTGAGTGTGGTGTGTGGATGTTATAGATACATATTATAATATTGGCTTTTTGCAAATATTAAAGTGGATTTTATATGTGTGGTGTTAAAATAACTTTGTTATAAAGATACGGTTTTTATTTCTGTCGTTAATTAAGCTTGGTGAAATAGCTGGTATCAGTGTGCTTGGGTGGGATCACACCCAGTGAACACAGGATGAGCACACCTGTACAGATCTGCCAGCTGTCAGCACTCACCCTCTGAAGGCAGTGTGGGCCAGGGCCCAAAACTGAAGGTGGTGATGATAAAAAAGGACTAAAACCACACCCAAGGAATACACAGGCTCTAAAAAGTGGACCCAAGATAAAGATATGCTAAATAGTTTTTGGAACATGTAAAGTAGTTTGAGAAAAAGTTTCCTGTGCATCAGGGTCTGTGACTATGCAAAGGGCTGATGCAATGAAAAGGTGTTTAAGGGGTATCCCCGATGATAACAGGGTGCTCTTGGCTGAGTGATAACCTTTGCTCTGTGGTCCTTGTCTCCTGTTGGCCTTTATTAAACTTTTACATTTTCACAGGAGAGTGAACGTGAGAGTGAAGGACTTGACTGCCTTGCCTGAATGCCTCCCCAAGCAGCTTTTGGTGCTTATTGGGGATTACAGGTAGCAGCATCCACCATCCAAACCCCACTCTGCTCCAGCACAGCCCTGGGAGGGGCTCTCAGCTGCTGCTCAGACAGATCTGCTCACCCACCAACAGCACTGAGCGTGGGGACACTGACAAAGCTCCATTCTTAAGCAGTGCAGCACAACTCTTTGACTTCAAGTGAAACCCTGCACTTTGAGGGGTCTGGAGATTGCACTGGAAGAAAGGCCAGGTGGTCACACCTGAACCAGCCTCTGCTGTGAGGACATCCTCTGTGCCAGGACAAGTGACAGCTCACCTGCTCCAGAGACAAGAACAGCCACCTTCACCTTTCTCTTCCTGGCCTGGGGCTGGATCTCAGCAGTGCTGGTGTCCAGCAGCTGCTGGGGGCTGCTCAGCTGCAGGGCCTCTTCAAGATTCTCCACTTCAATGTGAGAACCTGCTCCAAACACATGAGAAAAGCATTAGATTTTTAGATAGATTTTACTTTTCCTTCTAAACTGACTTTGTGTAGTTTATTAATAATGTTTCAACGACAAGAATTTGCATCAGCAGTGAATTTATGCTGGCACGGATGGAGCTCCAGAGGGATCCAGTGCTTGAACAGCCCAGGTCCCAGGAGCTGAGTTGTTCACAAAGGCCCAGGCGTGGCCTTTTCAAGGATTAATCCCATCTTTTATACCTCCCATGTTACAAAAGGACACTAAAAATGGTGCTGACAGAGCTGAGGTGACATTTTGGCTGCCAGACTGTTGGGTTTCCAGGGGGATTCTGGTTCATGTCCTGCTGGATGTCAGTCAGTGCCACACCAGGGTTCAGCCTGACCATCACCACACGGGACTGTACAAAGCTGGGGCCTGTCCTCAGCCTTTACACAGGGCTGTGTGAGCTGGAAGGGCTGGACAGGAGGGGAGGTGTTCCCCATGACTGTGGTAAAATATCCCCTGATTTTTGGAACAATCAGCACAGGATTCCCTGAAGCCTCAGGGAGAGGAAGAGGTTATCCAGGTGCTGCCACTCTGAAACAAGAACTCATTTCTCATTTATTTAATACTGAAATGTGATGTGGACGTGTCCAGCAGCCTCCATCCTAGTGAAACAACAGGAAAGGGGTGTGAACTACACAGACTTTGCAACAGGGAGTCTCTTCAGTCCCACGAGGACACCTGCTCACCTGTGTGACAAGGGGCAACCACCCTCCCAATCAGCCAGGCCTCCTGCTGCCTCTGGATGTCCTGGAGAACGTGCTGGGCCAGCTCCTTCTGCACCACCAAGACAGCCCCAATGCCACAGGGAAGGGTCTGAGCCATCTCCTCTGCAGAGAGGTTCCCCTCCTTGTAGAGCCAGCCAAAGATTTCAGGGATCTTCCAGCTGAGAGCATCTGGGAAGGATTGAAATTGCTGTGTGGGCAGCACAAATGTTTGTTATTATTTATTGTTTACTATCTGCAGTGACAGTGATGTGTCACAAGAGCTGGTAGAGAGCAATTCTTGCTGCCACAGAGTCCCCAAATCCCTGGGGCTGGCCCAGCCCTGCCAGCCCATGGAGTGCCAGCTGTGCCCCATGGGCACCTTGTCCCCAGCCCAGAGCACTCAGTGCCACCTCCAGGGGACACCTGCAGGGATGGGCACTGCAAAGCTCCCTGGGCAGCCCCTGCCAAGGCCTGAGCTCCCTTTCCATGGGCAAATTCCTGCTGCTGTCCAAGCTGAGGGGACCTTAAAACCCATCTCAATCCATCCTCTGCCATGGCAGGGACACCTTCCACTATCCCAAGGTGCTCCAAGCCCCAGTGTCCAACCTGGCCTTGGAAATTTCTTTCTTTCCTTTCCAATTTCATTCTAGAGAAATACAACCCAACACACAGACACCTTTCCCTCCTCCCCATCCCCACTGTATTTTTAGACTCACATGAACATGGTTTTCTTTAGTATTTCAAACTTCTGAATTCTTTGCCCAATTTTGGCTTCATCAGAAAAAGTTCTGCCTTACTCACAGATGTCAGGTGGTGTGAGGAAGCTACCAAAAAGTGCATTAAATGTGTGTGTGTGGAGCAAATCATGCAAATTTATTGCCCCACCAAACCTCAGGATTTGGTCAAAATGTTTTGTTTGGAGAGGTGTCCTGAGGAACACACAATCTTCCCCAACACCTTTTGTCCTGGAGATGTGCTGCTCTTAATCTCCTCTGGAATTTCCCTTCTCCAACCAAGAGTGGGGATCATGACTTGGAACAGGAATGGTTTGAGCAGCCCATTGGGAAGCAGCCCCTTGGGGCCATTCCCCTCTGCAGGGACATTTCTGAGGACTCCACAGCTGAAGCTGGAGGTCAAGGCTGTGCTGGGCCTGAGTCCTGTGGCCCAGGAACCCCTCAGTACTCACCCAGGACGGCGCTGACGTGCTCGGGCAGGAGCCTGGAGATGCCCCCCAGGAGCCCCTCGGCCGTGGGGGCAAAGCCCTTCACGTGCCCTGAGCGAAGGATGGGCAGCAGAGCTGGGCTGAACATCTTCCCTGGGGTCAGCAAAACATCTCCTGCAAGGAACAGCCTCAGTTCAGCCCTGTTCAAAACCTCAGGGGAGGTTTAGAATCAAAAATCACAGAATGGTTTGGGTTGGGGGGGACCCTAAAGCCCACTCAGAGCCACCCCTGCCCTGGCAGGGACACCTCCCACTGTCCCAGGCTGCTCCAGCCCCAGTGTCCCACCTGGCCTTGGGCACTGCCAGGGATCCAGGGATGGAATTCCATCCCAGCCCTGCCCACCCTGCCAGGGAACAATTCCTCATTGCCAAGATCCCACCCAGCCCTGCCCTCTGGCACTGGCAGCCATTCCCTGGGTGCTGTCCCTGCAGGCCTTGTCCCCAGTCCCTCTGCAGCTCTCCTGGAGCCCTTTTGGGAACTGCCAGGGGCTCTGAGCTCTCCCAGAGCCTTCCATTCTCCAGGCTGAATTCAAAGGATTTGTTTCAAAGGTCGTGGGGTGTTTTGGGAATGCTTCCCAGACAGGTTCTCTCACAGTCCTTGCAGAAGGCCTTGGGAAGGAGGCAGATGTGGCCATGATATTTTATGAAAAAATCCTTTCCTTAGGATTTTTTCTCCTGAGAAGCTGAGAGGCCTCAGGAACAAAATGCAAACAATGGTTATCTGCTGCTGTGGGATGCAACAGGTGCATCTGGGATTGGTCTCATGTGGTTGTTTCTAATTAATGGCCAATCACAGTCCAGCAGTCCGGACTGTCTCAGTCAGCCGCAAGCCTTTGTTATCATTCTTTTTCTATTCTTAGCCAGCCTTCTGATGAAATCCTTCCTTCTGTTCTTTTAGTATAGTTTTACTATAATATATATCATAAAATAATAAATCAAGCCTTCTGAAACGTGGAGTCAACATTCTCGTCTCTTCCCTCATCCTCAGACCCCTGTGAACACGGTCACAGGCAGAAGTGCTGCCCACTCGTTCAGAGCCGTGGGCACCATCCCCACCCCATAGAGCCACCAACCCAGCCCCGCAAGCGCCTGGGGAGGAAGGGGAGCCCACCGAGCGTGGCGTCCCCGCAGCTGCCCGGGGCGGGCGAGGAGCAGCGCAGCGAGGATGTCAGCAGGATGCTCCGCACGACGCCGAAGCCGCGGCCGTGGATGCCGGGGCAGCCCAGCCCCAGGAGCGCGTCCCCCTCGCGGGCTCGCTGCAGCCCCGGCAGGCGCTGGCCCCGCTCCGCCGCGCCCACCGCGAACCCCGCCAGGGCACCGAGCCCCGGGGCCGCCGCTTCTGTCACCTCCGCACCTGCAAGGGGACAGAGCCGTCACAGCCTCCTGCCCGAGGGCGTTTTACACTCACAGAATCCCAGAATGGTTTGGGCCGGGAGGGACCTTAAATCCTCCCAGTGCCAGCCCTGCCATGGCAGGGACACCTCCCACTGTCCCCAGGGTCCAGCCCGGCCTTGGGCACTGCCAAGGATGCAGGGGCAGCCCCAGCTGCTCTGGGAATTCCATCCCAGCCCCTCCCCACCCTCCCAGGGAACAATTCCTGCCCAATATCCCACCTAACCCTGCTGTCCTTCAGCTCAAAGCCATTGTTGTAACTCCATTTTAAATGTGTGGCATCTCCTAAAGTCAGCAGCACACAGGGACACACAGCCCAAGAAGATTCAGGTGTATTTTTTAAATCCTTCTTGGGTTGTTACTTCACCTCAAGACTCCAACAAAACAAGGCTTCATTAAACAAGAAGTGATTTTGTCATTAATTCTGGTACTCACATGGCACCTCCCTGAGTATGGGAGAGGGCTTGGAAACATCAACACTGAACAGTGTGAGGCTTCCAGTTCTGCTCTCCTTGGCTCAGGGATAAAGAGGGAAGAACAAGGACCCAAGTGCACAAATACTAAACCCCATCTTTCTGTGCTGACCCATTTTACAGACCAGGAAGAACCGAAGCACAAATTCTCAACTGTTTTTTCCACCAAACAGAAACCAACAATTCCAGGGCCACGTTCTGCCTCTGCCTCCCAAGCCCATTTCTCTGGTGATAAATTCAACCCCAGACCCTTCACATCTCAGAGGAGAGGAGGGTGCATACCCAGGAAAGCACACCCTGCACTCCTGCAAGCCTCAGCTATTCCTTCTTTGATCGTTTCCATCACTTCGGCATCGAGTTTGCCGCAGGACAAATGGCTGAGGAAGAAGAGGGGCTCAGCCCCCTGGGCCAGGAGGGCATTGACACACAGGGCCACCAGGTCCTGCCCGATGGTGTCGTGTCTTTTACACACCTGGGCCACCTGCAAAACACAGTGGGGAGGAGAAACAGGCAAAACTCAATTATTGATCAGTGAAATCAGCAGAAACCTTCTTCTCTCTGAAAGAAAGCACTACAGGACATATGTCGAAGACAGGACCTGGTGCATTACCTGGTTGAAATCAAGAGAAAACAGCTCATTTTCTTGCAGACAGAAAAAGAAAAATCTGTTTTGCTTTTTTTTACTATTAGTTCGAATTTCAGCCATAGAAATTCTATTTCAGCTACCTAGAAATTGTCATTTTGAGATTTTTTAAAATTTTTGTTTGCTTTCTGGAATAATATCATAGAAAATCCATGATTATCATAGAATCATGGAACAATTTGAGTTGGGAGGGCCCTCAAATCCCACCCAGTGCCACCCCTGCCATGGCAGGGACACCTCCCACTGTCCCCAGGGTCCAGCCTGGCCTTGGGCACTGCCAGGGATGCAGGGGCAGCCCCAGCTGCTCTGGGCACCCTGTGCCAGGGCCTGCCCACCCTGCCAGGGAACAATTCCTCATTGCCAAGATCCCACCCAGCCCTGCCCTCTGGCACTGGCAGCCATTCCCTGGGTGCTGTCCCTGCAGGCCTTGTCCCCAGTCCCTCTGCAGCTCTCCTGGAGCCCCTTCAGGCCCTGGAAGGTCTTTGGTAAAGCACAGCTCCCTCAGGGAAGTTGCTGTTTGGTTTTAGAAGAAGCCCTGGAGGTGTCTGCATTTCACAAGTAATGAAACCTGGCTCAGGTGTTGTGGGTCCCATGAAGTTCTGCCATTTCCAGGTCTCAGGGCTACCCTGGAGCCTCCTGCTCAGCTCACAGGGACAAAGGTTACACAGGGATCACAGAATTATAAAATCAGAGAATTATTTAGGGTGCAAAAGGCCTTTAGGATCATCAGTGGATAAACTTTCAAGGAGGTTCCTTTCACTGGCACAGTTCCACGTGTGCAGAAAAGGCCAGGACAGAGGGATGGGTGAGGGGATAACGTGGATAAACACCACTGGATTCCCAGTGGGGAGGGAGCAGCACCCAAACAGAGCCTGGGCTTGGATTCCTGATTGATTTCCCTGGCTGCTGGGTTGGGAAGTGCCATGGAAACAGGCACCCCATGGCCTCTGCTGCATGCCAGCACCTCCCTGCCACTGCTCCAGGAGCAATCCTGGCAGGCAGCTGCCAACCTGTCCTTGGCCAAGGAGGAACCTGGGGAACACAGCTGGGAATGTCTCTGTGCCAAGCATGGGAACAAAGGCCCACAGGAGCCTGCCCCAATCACTTTTCATGCTCAGAGGTGTCTGAGGATGTGAGACTGCCAAAGACTGGGGGATGATTCTGCTCAGTCTCCTGCTGGTTGTTGTCCTGGCATTAAAGGCAGAAACCGTTTGAAACAAGGGACATTGCTGTGCTTGACAGTGAAAGGAGCTTCAGATCTCCACTCTCCTGATGGCTGAAAACCTTCTGATTTAATAGACACATAAATCCCCAGGTCAGCTTATCCTGATTCAATGCATAAATACATCCCTGGTTCAATTTATCCCAATTCTCTACATAAATATATTCCCAGCTCAGTTTGTCCTGTGTGTTCTTGGCTAATAAAATTCTTTATTTCCTGGCTTCTTTAATGTTTATTTCTTCCATCCTTCCTCTCCCCAGTGCCCTGACCTGTTCTCCCTCTCCACACACAATTTATTAGGCTGAGCCTGCCAGTTCTCATTCCAACAACTCCCTGTGCTCCTCCACACAGACCCTCCTCAAAGCCAATGGAGCCTCCAGTTTAGAGCAGAAATTCTGGGGTTCAATGCCTCAAGTTTTCAGCTAAATTCTGGGTTGTTATCATTTCACCACAAAATATCCACATCCTCAATTAGGTGTGCCCAGGCCTGGCACAAATAACAATTTCCACAGTGCAGGTGCCCACTGTGGCAGACTCAGGAGTGCTTGTGGAGCTCAGGAGGGTGCAGGTGGTGGCACTGGCTGTGGCACTGAAACAGCCCTGGCAGCTGAAAATTTCAGATTTTCTGTGCTAACAAACACTGACCCCCAAGAGAACACTGCATTTGACCTGAAACCGTGGAGAAGGTGTTCAAAATGAAAGGATAAAACTGAAATTATGGGTGTGTAGTTTAAATAGAATTGTGTAATATCACATGGTAAAAAAACTTAGAGTTTAACGTTTTAGAATATAGTAATATATAAAAAACAAGATAAAAGTTTTAAAGCAGAAGCTACTCCTTCTTTACCTTCTTCTTCACAGGTTTAAGTACTATTGTATAATTAGATAAAAAAGTCCACATTACAAGTCATGAGTAGTTAGTTACTAAGTTAAAAGTAAAAATAATTTAAGTGTAATTTCTTAATTAGACAGTTTATTTAAAAAACCTTAATGAAAGAGAGATACAGCTCCATTTTTTACCTGGTTAGTAAAGTACTGTAAAACTCACCACTTGTAAGACTGTAATATAAATAAAAATAAATAAACATTTAAGTCCAAGATAAAACAAGATACAAACATATAAAGAAACAACATAAAGGCATCAAAGTCAGTAAAAAAAATTCCAATCCCAGACAGGGGGATGAGAAAATGCCTTAATCTTAAGGCTGAAATCATCTTGCAAAACTATAGAGAAAAACTCTTTTTCCCTACATGAAAGTATAGAGAGATGAAAGTGTTCAAATTGCTATAAAGAAAAAGCCTCCACACCAAAATTAACAGGGAGTAAAGTAGTTGTTATTTATAAGAAGTTTAAACAAAGAGAAAAATGGTAAGACCCAATACCCCCAAAGAGAGAAGATGACAACCTCTATTTCCATTCTCTATTTCCATATCTATTTCAGATAAAGATGATTTTAGAAATAAATAATTTTAAAAATTTTTAAAAAAATAATAAAAATCAACAGCAGGGGCCATCAGCTGTGCTGCAGTGGAGCTGCCAGTTAATTACTAATTACCTGCAGTTTGGGTCCAAGTCCCTTGGTCTGGGATACCAGGATGGGATCATCATACCCAGATGCCTTCAGATCAAAGAAAGCAGCAAAGCCTCCTCCCTCTGAGCGACCTCCTGCTGAGGACAAACACAGCATGGGCTGGATTGATGGGAAATAAAATACCCAAAACTCTCACCAAGAAAAGAACTGCAAATTATCCCCAAATCCCCGAGGCTGGCCCAGCCCTGCCAGCCCATGCAGTGCCAGCTGTGCCCCACGGGCACCTTGTCCCCAGCCCAGAGCACTCAGTGCCACCTCCAGGGGACACCTGCAGGGATGGGCACTGCAAAGCTCCCTGGGCAGCCCCTGCCAAGGCCTGAGCTCCCTTTCCATGGGCAAATTCCTGCTGCTGGCCCAGCTGAGCCTGCCCTGGCCCAGCCTGAGGCCGTTCCCTCTGCTCCTGTCCCTGTTCCTGGCAGCAGAGCCCGACCCCCCCGGCTGTGCCCTCCTGGCAGAGACTTGTGCAGAGCCACAAGGGCCCCTGAGCCTCCTTTGCTCCAGGGTTTTTATTACTAATATTTAATTTATTTATTTCCATTCTATTCCTCCCCATTCTGCACCTCTAAGAAGCACAATCCCCTCCATGGCAAGGCAGGGATTTGTTACTTCATCATAAGAGGAGTGACAAGAAAGAAATTGATTTTCTTTCTTTGTGCTGATCCCAGCCCAATTTCCCAAGCTCAATTTCAATGCCACGAGTGCATTGGCCAGCCCCCAGGGAGAAAAAAAACCCAAATACTGAGGGAATTCCCAGATTCTTCCCAGTCCTACCTGCCCTGGTGCCTCTCACAGCTGACGTTAGTGGCAGACAGCTCAAAGCCTCCCTGGCTCCAGCTCCCACGTGTCTGTCCTTGTACATCAGGGCCCTGAGGGGATGGAAGGATGAGCTGGCAGCAGCAGTGACCCTTTCTGCAGGCCCAGCAGAGGTGGCCCAGATGTGAGGGGCAGGGGGAAACATCTGGGAGAGGCAGGGGGGAACATCTGGGCTGTGCTCACGTACAGGGGCTGGCGCAGCAGCCGCAGGCCCCGGCGCCCGATGTCCCTCCTGAAGGTGGCCCCCTGGAAGTGGATGGTGGCCACCCCCCTGTTGGCTTCTCCTAGGGCTTCCATCAGCTCCTGCCTGACAGCAGTGATGGACAGGACTCTGCCACCACTGGTCACCACCCTGCCATCCTTCAGCGCTGTGCCCCCGTGGAACACCTGCAGCCCCAGCTCCTCGGCTTGCAGAAGCCCTGCAAAAACAAATTTGGGGATTCTCTGAGGGTTTGGAATTGCATTTTCTGTGGACAATCTCAGATTTAAGGTGGGAAGAACCCTTCAGGATCACCCAGTGCCTCCCCAGCAGCACCAGCATCACCCCAATCCCTGTCCCCAAGGGCACATCCAGACTGCTCTGGGACAATTCCAGGGACTCCAAACCTCCCTGGGCAGCTCAGCCCAAGGCCTGACCACTCTGACAGGGAAATTTTCTTTTCCAGTCTCCAACCTGAGCCTGCCCTGGTGCCATTTGAGGCCATTTCCTCTGCTCCTTTCCCTGCCCCTCCTGGCAGGAGCTGTGCAGAGCACTGAGGTCCCCCCTGAGCCTCCTTTGCTGCAGGCTGAGCCCCCCCAGCTCCCTCAGCTGCTCCTCCCAGGATGTGTTTTCCAGACCTTTCCCCAGATCCATCACCTTCTGTGGGCAAAACACTGAAGATTGAAGTTCTTTGTTCAGTCAAGGGAGAACAACAGAAATTTTCACCTTTGCTTTTTTTCTGAGAAACAGCATCACCAGTGAAAGGCTGCACTGGCCCCAGGAATCCCCTCCTGAGCCAGAAGGGCATCATGGAATTCCAGACTGGTTTGGGCTGGGAGGGACCTCAAAGCCCACCCAGCACCACCCCTGCCCTGGCAGGGACACCTCCCACTGTCCCCAGTGTCCAGCCTGGCCTTGGGCACTGCCAGGGATCCAGGGATGGAATTCCATCCCAGCCCTGCCCACCCTGCCAGGGAACAATTCCTCATTCCCAGTGTCCCATCCAGCCCTGCCCTCTGGCACTGGCAGCCATTCCCTGGGTGCTGTCCCTGCATCCCCTGGCAATTGTCTCTCTGCAGCTTTCCTGGGGCTCCTTCAGGCCCTGCAAGGCCACCCTGAGCTCAGCCCAAAGCTTCTCCTGTGCAGGTGAACAATGCCAGCTGTGCCAGCCTTTCCTGCCAGCAGAGCTGCTCCAGCCCTCTGCTCATCCTGGAGCCTCCTCTGGGCTCTCTCCTACAAGTCCACATCTGGGGCTCCCCAAAAGTAAAGAAAGAAATCCCACAGGAGCAGAAATGTGGGATCCAGGAGCCCCCACAGGACACACCTCTTCCCTGTGCCAGGAAAGCTGTGCTCTCTCTGGATCTGTGAGGAATTTGTGCAAGATTTTCCTGCAGGAAATCTCAATCCACATCAATTTCTTGCCTGGATTCTCCCTTCTCCCTGGCATTAAACCATCAGTGCTGATGTTACCTCTGCCCTCCCCCACTATTCCATCCTGCCCTCTCCACAGAGTTCCCTGCAACACCTGGAACTGCTCCACAAACACTCACAGGGGCTGCTCTGACACAGGGGAGCAAAACTGTGCAAGGTTTGGAGTTTGTTTGGATTCCTGTTTGGAGGGAAGGATAAGGGAGCAGGAGGAATTGCTGCCATCACCTGGGGAATGAGAACCAAGCACAGTTTGTTTAAATTCCTATTTTGATAAGGGAGCAGGAGGAATTGCTGCCATCACCTGGGGAATGAGAACCAAGCACAGTTTGTTTAAATTCCTATTTTGATAAGGGAGCAGGAGGAATTGCTGCCATCACCTGGGGAATGAGAACCAAGCACAGTTTGTTTAAATTCCTATTTTGATAAGGGAGCAGGAGGAACTGCTGCCATCACCTGGGGAATGAGAACCAAGCACAGTTTGTTTAAATTCCTATTTTGATAAGGGAGCAGGAGGAACTGCTGCCATCACCTGGGGAATGAGAACCAAGCATGGTTTTCTCCTTGTTCCAGGCTCAGGGGATTCTTCCCCCTGGCCCTGCTGCAATCCAACCCATTTGCATCCTGTTTTAAGGAATACTCCAGAATAAAAGGTTTGTCAAGCCATTAAAATCAGAGAATCACAGAATATCCTGAGCTGGAAGCACCCAGAGGGATCAGCCAGTCTCACCCTTGGCCCTGCACAGGACACCCCAACAATCCCACCCTGGAAGCATCATGCAAAAATATGTGATTCAATGTGAAAAAGAGAAAAGAAATTTTAAAACCCCATGAAACTCTTAAGTGGAAGAAAATAACAGAATAATAACAGAATAAATAAATAATAATAATTAAAATTACGTAATTATCATGAATAAAATAAATAATAAGAAAATAATAATAAATAAAAGAATGGATTGAATTCCATTGGTTTGACTGGTTTTTTGTGATTAACAAGCAGGGGGTCAGAAACCCTGCTAGGGACAAGGCACCAGAGCACAACCTTGTCCCTGGGCAATGGAGAAATGGAGAATCTCTCTTTTCCCCAGAGAGAAAATGCCAAAAGTTGCTGCCTAAACTGGGGAGCCCTGGCCAGGAGCTGAGGTGCTGGGCTGACACCAGCAGAGGGTGGGACTGACAGGGCAGGAGCTGAGTGGGATGGAATTGTTCTGTAACAGCTGCCTCTGGTTTTACACACTAAACATCTCCATGAAATCCTGAACCAGGAGTACTGGGACAGAGGAGATGGATATTGAATACCTGTATGAATCCTGAATAATATCAATATATCAATATAGATATTAATATCAATATAGATAGCAATATCAATAAATGATATCAATATAATAATATCAATATAGATATCAATACCATTTGGATAATATATCTATTATAATATATCCAATATCCAAATGCATATTGATATCTAAATTATATCAAATATCCATATAAATTTTGAATACCTATATCTAATATCTATATACATATTGGATATCACTATCTAATATCCAAATGAATATTGAACATCTCTTTTAATATCCAAATGAATATTGAACATCTCTATTTAATATATGTGTATATAGAATATATATTCTAATATCTATATGTATATTGAATACCTACATGGACATTGAATACCCATCTCTAATATCTAAGTTAATATTGAATACCTACATGAATTCAGAATATCCCAATGCCCACCTTGCCCAGCCCCTGGAGCCCTGTGAGGAAGCAATTAAATAATTAACAAGCTCCCAGAGTTACCTGTTACCTCCATGCCTTTGTCAGAGTCCCCTGGGTATCCTGGGCTGGCCATGACCACACACACAGCAGTTCTGTTCTCCTGCCAGGCTGGCATGCAGCTGCAGAGTTTGCCATCAATTGTTGCTTGAATCACTTCATAAAAATCATTTTTAAGCAGAGGGAGAATTACCTGTAGAAAAGTTTTCAGAGTGATGCAATTTAATTTTTATTTTGCTGGCTTGTTGAAATTCACCTTTGGGGAAATTGATGGAATACAATCTGTATGTGCCAAGCCAGTAGAGTTGGAAACTCTGGGTTTTAATTTAATTTGCAGCATCTCTTGGAACCAAAAAATTTAGAAACATAAGGTGTGAGCTTATGTAGAAGGAACATGAATTTAGGCCTCTCCCATTCTGCTTCTATCCAGAAAAACAAAATCTGAGGAACAGATTTTTTAAACTAATAATTCACAGGAGCTGATGAGCCAAAATGTTACCTCAGGCATTGTCTAAGATGTTCACATCCAGATCTTTTCCTAGAAATAAACTACAACAGGAAGAGGTAGAAGAATGGCAGTAAGAGGTAAAAGAATGGAACATCTTTAATTTTCCAGTGTGTTCCACTCACCTGACACTGGGGATCCCCAAACTGGCATTTAAAGTTTAAAATCTTCACCCCCTCTTTGGTCAGCATCAAACCTGTTTGCAGCACACCTGGACACAAAGCCAAGCAAATAACTTAAACATTTTGTTCTTTCTTTGGAGCACTCCTTTAAAAGAAACCGAGCATTTTGGAGCATTCTGCAAATCAGAAGGCATTAGGAGC
This sequence comes from Calcarius lapponicus, assembly GCA_039654755.1. Classification (NCBI taxonomy): domain Eukaryota; kingdom Metazoa; phylum Chordata; class Aves; order Passeriformes; family Fringillidae; genus Calcarius; species Calcarius lapponicus. Next base: position 112,455,054 of record CM077462.1, read on the forward strand.
AAGAGTTCTGCAAGCCACAATAATTCCCAAATATCCATAAAAGTGACAAGCAGCCACCTGATGAGCAGGGCCCTGCATTTTAAACCCCACAAAGCAAAGGTTCTCTGGCATCGTGCACCCAACTCCATTCTTACTCAACTCCCACTCCATTCTTACTCAGGCATTGTAAAAAAGGCCCCCAAAATCAGAATTTGAAGGTGTGGGTGGGAGCCCAACTCTTTGGAGGTGTGAGATCTCCTCAGTGCCAATAGCAGCCCTTAGCATTAAGTGGCACTGTGGGCACCACTTGCCTTTTCCAAAACAGCCTCTGGATAAAGATCTGGAGAAAATGGACATTGTTGTATGTAGGAGTGAGCAGTACTGCAGGACTGAAGTATATGTTCTGCCCTGAACTGCAAATAAATCTGTTTTATTTCAAAATATTCAATAAAATCATGCTGTTTTAAGGAAACAAGGCCAAGGTTCTCTCCCAGGCACAGAGCTGCGAACCAAACGAGTGAGGCTTAACACTGCATGAAAAACAAGCTGCTGCTGGGTTATTTTTTTAAACAAACACCATCTGGAATTCAGGGGCTCACCTTGGCTCTCAGGTGCTCACTCACCTACATAGGCTGCTCCTTCTTGTCTCAGGCTGTCCACAATGTGTTGGAGGATGCCACCCCTGATTTGCTCCAGAAGAGCCTCTGGAACCTGACAAGCAAAATAGAACCATGAGGCAGTGGTGGCATCTGCTGGCCTTGCTGGAAGGGCTGGGCAGGGCTGAGGAGCTGCCTGAGGTGTTTGCTTAAATATTTTTCTTTATTACAATTTTGCTGCTTTTTGTCTATTACAATTTTGTACCCCCAAGTCCTGCTCCTTCCCTTGGAGCAGGGAACAGGCAGCAACAAAAACTGTGTGTTCTTACAGAGCAAAACCAGTGAAAAGGTTGGTTTTCTTCATAAAAAACCCCACAGTTCCTCGAGTTTATCCCACACGGAGCACTTGCCAGCAAGGACAAGGAGTCTGGGAACACAACCCACGGGCAAAGAAATGGGACTGTTCTCCTTTAGTTATGGATATTTGACCAGAACCTTCCAAATCATCCTCAGAGAGCGTTTTGCTGGCGTCTCTCTGGGTAGAAATGATTGTTAGCCCTTAACTAACAGAAAGATTTTTTAAAACATATTTTTCTTTATTACAATTTTTGCTGCTGATCCCCCCCCCCCCCCCCCCCCCCCAGCCCTGCTCCTTCCCTTGGGGGGCTGCCTGAGGGGGGAATCTCATTGCTCTGCATCCTGAGGGGGTTTGGGTGGTCCCAAGGGGGGAATCTCACTGCTCTGCCTCCCGAGTGGGGGAATCTCACTGCTCTGCCTCCCAAGGGGGTTTGGGTGCTGTCAGAGGGGTAGAATCTCACTGCTCTGCCTCCTGAGGGGGTTTGGGTGGTGCTGAGAGGGGGAATCTCAGTGCTCTGCATCCTGAGGAGATTTGGGTGGTGCTGAGGGGGGAATCTCACTGCTCTGCCTCTTGAAGGGGTTTGGGTGGTCCTGAGAGGGTGAATCTCATGGCTCTGCCTCCTGAGGGGGTTTGAGGGGTGCAGAGGGAGGTTCTCACTTCTAAGCCACCCAAGGGGGTTTGGGTGCTGCCTGAGGGGGGAATCTCATTGCTCTGCATCCTGAGGGGCTTTGGGTGCTGTCTGAGGGGGGAATTTCACTGCTCTGCCTCCCGAGGGGGTTTGGGTGGTGCAGAGGTGTGGAATCTCACGGCTCTGCCTCCTGAGGGGGTTTGAGGGGTGCAGAGGGAGGTTCTCACTTCTAAGCCACCCAAGGGGGTTTGGGTGCTGTCTGAGGGGTAGAATCTCACTGTTCTGCCTCCTGAGGGGGTTTGGATGATCCTGAGCAGGGGAATCTCACTGTTCTGCCTCTTGAAGGGGTTTGGGTGATCCTGAGGGGTAGAATCTCATTGCTCTGCCTCCTGAGGGGGTTTGGGTGCTGTCTGAGGGGGGAATTTCACTGCTCTGCATCCTGAGGAGATTTGGGTGGTCCTGAGAGGGGGAATCTCACTGCTCTGCCTCCTGAGGGGGTTTGAGGGGTGCAGAGGGGAGGTTCTCACTTCTAAGCCACTCAAGAGGGTTTGGGTGCTGTCTGAGGGGTGGAATCTCACTGCTCTGCCTCCTCAGGGGGTTTGGGTGGTCCTGAGGGGGTTTGGGTGGTCCTGATGGGTGGAATCTCACTCCTCTGCCTCCTGAGGGGGTTTGGGTAGTCCCAAGGGGGCAATCTCACTGCTCTGCATCCTGAGGGGTTTGGGTGCTGTCTGAGGGAGGGAATCTCACTGCTCTGCATCCTGAGGGGGTTTGGGTGCTGTCTGAGGGGGGAATCTCACTGCTCTGCCTCCCAAGGGGGTTTGGGTGATCCTGAGGGAGGGAATCTCACTGCTCTGCCTCCCAAGGGGGTTTGGGTGCTGTCTGAAGGAGGTCTGGGACTGGAACCTGGGCTGAACACAGCCAGAGTGCTTCTGTCCTTGGAGAAACACCCACTGAAAACATGCCGGAGCAGTGCTGTAAGGACCAACAAGGACCCCCAGGTTATGCTCAGGGCACACGGGGAATTCTGCAGGGATTCCTGACGTGATGCTGAAGGGAGCAGAGAAACACAAAGTTTAGGAATAGCAGAAGAGATAAAAGAGAGGCTGCTCCAGAGAATGAAACCCCAAATGATGACTGTTGGGGTGAGAGCGGTCCAGGAGCAGCAGGGCCCTGCAGGGCTGTGCAGAGCAGGGCTGGGGCAGTACCTGAGGCACGGGGCAATAGGCTCCCATCCCTGCCGTGCTGGGACCCTGCTCCCCGTCCAGCAGCCGCTTGTGGGGCTGAGCCGGGGGCATGGAGGCCACGGTGACACCGTCGGTGAAGCAGGAGCACTGCAGGGACAGAGACAGCCACAGCGGTGACAATGGCCACAGCACAAGGGACAGCACTGCTGAGTCTCAGCTCAGTTCTGCTGGAAAATGTACAAATTGCAGAAGCCCAGACTGCAAAGTGCCACCAAGATATTTTATGAAAAATCTTTGCCCAGGATTTTTCTCCTGAGAAGCCTCAGAAAAGAAGTGGAACCAGTAATTATCTGATTGCTTTGGAATGTGGTCTGGAGGTTGCTCACCAATGGGTGCATCTTTGGTTCCATGTGAATTGTGTTGGCTTAATGACCAATCCCAGTCCAGCTGTGTTGGGACTCTGGTCAGTCATGGGTTTTTATTATTCATTCTTTTCTAGCCTGCTGATGTTTCCTTTTGCTTTCTTTATACCATTTCATTACCATAATAAAATAGAATAAATAAAATAAAATATAATAAATATAATAAATACAATATAATAAATAAAATATAATAAGTAAAATATAATTATAAAAACATAATTATTAAAATAGAATAGAACAGAACATATCAGCCTTCTGAGAACACAGAGTCAAATTCTCATCTCTCACCTCGTCCTGGGGACTTCACAACACCACAGCAAAGGATATTCAATCCCACCCAGCGCCACCCCTGTCATGGCAGGGACACCTTCCACTGTCCCCAGCTTCCAGCCTGGCCTTGGGCACTGCCAGGGATGCGGGGGCAGCCCCAGCTGCTCTGGGCACCCTGTGCCAGGGCCTCAGCACCCTCTGAGTGAAGAATTTCTCAGAATCCATTTAGATCCAATAGGATTCATTTATTCTGCTACAAGCCCATTGACCTGAAGGATTCATTGTTTCTTTCTCATGTTTAAATCACCAAGAGAAATGGTGGCTCTCATTACGATTCCCTTTTGATTAATCAGATTTTGAGTCACATGGGAACACATGGCTGTCCTCTGGCATGTGAATAGCCTAAAAGAGGCATTCAATATTAGCACAAAGTTACAGATGTAACACAAATTACCAAGGCAAAGTCCATAAAAACATGTTTTGGGTCACTTTAGGGAAAAAAAAAAACAACAACAAACCTAAAATAACCACTGTAAATGCAGTGTCATTGTTAATGCAGAAGAAAAATCTACTGACAACTTGCATTGGTTAGTGTGACACAGGGCTTAGATTGCATGTTATGCAATAATATTCATTTGTCAAAGTGCAAATAAAACAAAAAAAAAGAAAGAAATTTGAAACAATAAACATGAGTGTTTATACAGAAACCCAGCAATAATGCCAAAGAGTAAAAGCACAACATCACGCCATCAATACCTACAGAAAGTTCTTCCCCTTGGAGCAGTTCTTCAATAACAACCATCTCTCCAAACATTGTGTCCTGTAAAAGACAGAACAAAACAAAAGAGATCCCCAATAAGCAGATGTGAATCCACTGCCTAAATCCTCTCTTCATTTTCTTTTAACAAAAATCCAATGTGTATGAAAAGTGCCAGCTTGCTTGAATACCAGTGGGGAAAGCAAATGGAATTTCATTTGGACATAAGGAAGCAACACTGAAATATTCTCTATCAAGCCTGGGAGACAAGAAAAAATTACAATTTGGAAGGGCAGAGAAGTGGAACCCAAGGCTGGAACAGAAGTTCAGTCACAAAATCTCCCAGCCCTGCCTGGGGCACACAGGAGGAGTCTGAGGAGAAACTCTTGAGTCAAATGAACAATTCCTCCCAAAAACACTGGCCCCTGTAGCAGGAATTGCAAGCTCCCAGAGTACAGAGCACCAAGATTTGGACTGGCAGGGATTCATTAAGGATTCTTGTACCTGCATGATCTCCTGGACAGCTCTGCAGGCCTCCTCCTTGCTGGCTGCAATGGTCACTTCCCTCCTGGCCGCTGGCCCCCGCGCCCGCACCACCCATGCAGGGAAGTCTGTGCTTTAAGGGAAGCAGAGAGGGGTCAGACATCCCTGCTGCATCCAGGGAATCCAGGGAAAGCTCCACTTTGCTCCTGGATGCCCCCCACACTCCCACTCTGCCTCCAGAATTCCCCCACTTACTCTGAAACACAAGTCAAGACCAGAAGTTAAAAAAGAACAAAGGATCACCCTGGTAATGAATGGATTTTAACTTTACCCAGTCACCCCCTGGCTTGTGAACAGCCAAATAAAATGTGTTTTGAAGGGCTGAATTTCCTGTTTCCTGAAAAAACACCTCACTCCCCTTTCCACATTGTGATTTCTGTTAGGTCAAACCTCAGCCCAGTTTATACCACCCAGGCTCCCTTTCTTCCCATCTCCCTGTGCACACCTGGGACAGTTTTCGCTTTGGAGCCCTGCACTTGCTGACAGAGAAGGTGTTGGCCTTGTCTCTGTGTGGCAGCAACATAAACTGGGTGTTCTTACAGAGCAAAACCAGTGAAAAGGTTGGTTTTATTAAAAAAACCCCAGAGATTCCATGAGTTTATCCCACATGGAGCACTTGCCAGCAAGGACAAGGAGTCTGGGAACACAACCCACGGGCAAAGAAATGCGACTGTTCTCCGTTAGTTATTGATATTTGATCAGAACCTTCCAAATCATCCTCAGAGAGCATTTTGGTGGCGTCTGTCTGGGTAGAAATGATTCTCAGCCCTTAAGTAACAGAAAGATTTGTTGAAATATTTTTCTTTATTACAGTTTTTTTTGTCTTATAAATGGCTTATTGAGCATCCTGAAGGAGCAGATGGAAAAGAAGAAGAGCTGGGAATTCAGAACAGAAAAATCAACCTGCTGCAGTTCACAGAATCATGGAATCACAAAAGGTTGGAAGGGACCACCCAGTGCCACCCCTGCCATGGCAGGGACAGCTCCCACTGTCCCCAGGGTCCAGCCTGGCCTTGGGCACTGCCAGGGATGCAGGGGCAGCCCCAGCTGCTCTGGGCACCCTGTGCCAGGCCCTGCCCACCCTGCCAGGGAACAATTCCTCATTGCCAAGATCCCACCCAGCCCTGCCCTCTGGCACTGGCAGCCATTCCCTGGGTGCTGTCCCTGCAGGCCTTGTCCCCAGTCCCTCTGCAGCTCTCCTGGAGCCCCTTCAGGCCCTGCCAGGGGCTCTGAGCTCTCCCTGCAGCTTCTCCTCTCCAGGTGAGCACCCCCAGCTGTGCCAGCCTGGCTCCAGCATCTCCACACCCACACCTTCATCAGCTGTGTTTAATTACAGAGCTGATTAATCCAGCAGGTACCGAGGTGTTCCCAAGCCCAGGTGATGGCAGAGGAGCCCTGTGGCAGCACATGTACCTGGAGATGAACCTGCAGGCCTCCTGGGGGGTGCTGAAGGCTGCCCAGCGCGCCGTGGGGAGCCCGTGGCGCTGCAGGAAGGCTCTGCTGGAGCTGCTGCTGGAGGCCAGCTGGGCTGCCCTGGCCCGGGGCCCGAAACACCGAACTCCTGCTGCCCGCAGGTCATCCACGATCCCTGAGCACAGGAACAGCACAGGCACCTCCCTGAGACACAGGAACAGCACCAGCACCAAGGGGGCTCTATGGGGACACAGAGCCACCACAGAAACAGCACCAGCACCAAGGGGGCTCTATGGGGACACAGAGTGCCACAGAAACAGCACCAGCACCAAGGGGGCTTTTTGGGCACACAGAGCCACCACAGAAACAGCACCAGCACCAAGGGGGTTTTTTGGGGACACAGAGTGCCACAGAAACAGCACCAGCACCAAGGGGGCTCTTTGTCCCTGAGCCAAGAAACAGCACCAGCACCAAGGGGGCTCTATGGGGACACAGAGTGCCACAGAAACAGCACAAGCACCAAGGGGGTTTTTTGGGGACATGAGCCGTGTAACTAATGGAGATTCCCATCCATCACCCTTTGTCACACCTCCCTTTGTCTCAGGTAATTCATTCACCTTCCAAGTGAGGTTCTGAATATCCACCAACCCTTCTCAGCCTCTGGTTTTAGGGCTCTTCAGCTCTGTACTTTACTGAGCACTCCCAGAGTTACCCACCCATTTTAAAGCAGATTTCAAGGTGCTGATTTTTTCTGTATATTATGTTATGTTACGTTAATCTTTATTTTATTATAATTTTATTTTATTATATTATAGTATAACCTTTTATTATAATTTTATTTCTTTATATTATAACTTTTTATTATAACTTTGTTATATTATAACTTAATAATAAAATATAACTTATAATTATATAAAATAAGATATAACATTATATTATATATTAATAATATAATATATAGTAATATATATAATAATGTAATATTAGAATTTTTATTATAATTTTATTATAATTATATTTTGTTATATTATAATTTTACTTTTTATAATTATGTAATATCATATCTTGATTTTATTATAACTTTATTTTATTATAATTATACCTTATTATATTATAATTTTATTATAATTATATCTATATTGTAATTATATTATATTAATACTTTTTTTTCTGTCAAATTAAGTTTATTTAACTATTTTATTAACTTACCAGCTGCCAGAAGAGCTTCTGGGCCGACTACCACCAGCCCAATGTTGTGATCTTTGCAGAACTGGGTGACAATAGTGTGATTGCTCACTAATACAGCTGAAAAGGAAAAGTAATTAACTGGTGACTGTAAAGCCTAAATAAGTGACAGGGGATGAGAATGTCTTTTTTCTATCCTTCTAAAAGCATGATTAAAATCATGAAGCAGCCCACTAAGGGCAAAGTGGAATATCAATGTAATAATAGCAGGGTCCAAAAGGAGCTGGGAACAACTGCAATTTGCACTACTGTTTGTAATACACATCTGCTAACCGATTAAATCTCCTCTGTTTGCCATGTGTAATCAAGACATATTTTTAGAAGCCGCTTATCACAACAACAACAACTTTGAAAAAATAAAACTTAAGGTTGGGAAAGAAACTCAATTTCAACAGCTGAGTAAAGATTTACTCAAAGCATTGGATGATGCAGGTAAATTTTGTTGAGCAGCCTGGGCAGGCACAGAGATGATTCTGTTCAGAATTAAGAACTTTGAGCCCTCTGCTTCTGGGTTAAGTTTCACTGGAATTGGTCACTGAATTCAAGCACAAAAGTGGAAGAGATGAGGTGTAGAAACACAGTCTCATATAAGTCTCACTAGCTAAAGCAGCAAGGCTGAAAACAAACTGAGCAGGGTGTTTCAGGAGGCAGCTCTGAAATTCAGAAACAAAGCACAAAATAAAGCAGAAATTTGTGCCTTCAATCATTTGTGATACCAGTAAGAGACGAGCAACTGGCACCTGCCTGTGGGCACTCTCTGACCCTGAGAGAAGCAGAGAAAAGAATGATCAAAACAATTCTTATCTCATTTGTTGTGCCAAAGGGAAATGCATTGTGGAAGATTGTTTAGCTGAAGGGAATTGGTGATTGGATTCTGGTGTGTTTTGATTCATTGGCCAATTGAATCCAGGTGTGTGAGTTGGGACTGTCAGCCACGAGATTCTGGGCAATTGAGTGAGTTGGGGGCTTGGGCAGATTCAGTTTAGATGTAATGTAATATAGAATAACATAGTATAATAAAGTAATTAATTAGCCTTCTGATAAGATGGAGTCAGATGCATAATTTTCTCCCCCTCTCTGGGTTTGCCCTACATTTACTATACCTGCCTGTCACCATCATATTTTCTGAAAAATCCTCTTTGCCCAGGAGTTTTCTCATGGGAAGCTGAGAAGCCTCAGAGAAAAAGGAAAACAAGAATTATCTGATTTGCTTCTCCTGTGTTTTGCTGCTTGGGAATGTGGTTGGAGATTGTTTATCCAATGTGTAAATTGTTTTGACTTAATGACCAACCACGGTCAGGCTGTGTCGGACTCTGGAAGGAGTCACGAGCTTTCACTGTCATTCTTTGTAGTGTTCTCTGTCTGTATCCTTTCTCTATTCTTTAGTATAGTTAGTATAGTATTCTATAATATCATATCATATAATAATAATAAATTAGCCTTCTAAGAACATGGAGTCATGAACAAGATTAATCATTTTCCTCCTTCATCCTGGGGACCCAGCAAATACCACGCCTGCCCAGTTGGTTTGTCTCAGTTGCTGCAGTGCTGATTGTTTGGACTGGGATTTTTCTCCCTCCTTTTTACCTGAGTTGGAGATTTTCCCGTTGTCAGCCGTGCCTGCATTTCCTGGAGCCACAAACACGTGTTTGACGTGGGGGGACTGGGCCAGCTTCCAGGCCAGGGCGTGCTCCCTGCCGCCGCTGCCGATCACCAGCACCCGCTCTGCCATGGCCCTGCAGGACGCAGCCGTGGAGATCCTCAGCTCAGTCAAAGGGAAAACAGACAATTCCTCCCAGGCTGAGCCTGGAAATCTTAGAGGAAAGAATTCAACCAGTTATTATCTCTTTCTGTAACCATTGTTTATGCTATGGTCCTCCACAGTGTGTTACTCACAGTCACCAATAGTGTGAGATTCACATTTTCTGAAAAATCCCTTCGCCCAGGATTTTTCTCCTGGGAAGCTGAGAAGCCTCAGAGAAAAGGGAAAACAATAATTATCTAATTTGCTTCTCCTGTGTTTTGCTCACATGGAATGTGTTTGGGGATTGTTTACTGTAGTATATGGTAGAGATAATTCATGCTATAAATGTATAAAATATTGTAGAATCCAACCTGTGTCTTTAACCACCCTGGCTGGGAGCAGAGTCTTATTTTTATTCAGTTAGTTCCCAGACAACGTTAAGATTGTTAACAGTCAAGTTTGTTAACATATGAATGAAACCTTCCCGGGCCATGATTGCTGACTTCCCTGGAATGTCTAAGCCCCTCATGAGGACCTGCACCTGGGAGATTGCATCTACCATACTCAAGCACCAACACCTCTCTGCTACAGGTGAATGCAGGCTCTTCCCAAGTGTTCATATGTCCATCTAGACACCTGGACTCACTTTTGTCTACTCCTGCACACGTATGGCCCCAGTTCTACATGTGAAGGGACACAAAGGAACATTAGGTTCATTTCTTCCTCAGGCAGAATAAACTGTACATAAGCTGGCTGTGTGAAGCAGTCGGTGTGAACCACTGGGGAGACGCTGACACTTTGTCGGTTGGATCTCGGTTCACCCAGCGCCTACACCCAGGGCTGATGCTGCCTTGGCTGTGGTGGTTTTTCAAAATTCTATTTTTGTTAATGCCCTAAGAAATCATTGTTAAATTTTCTTATAAATTTGGCTGCCGATTTGATCATTTATAACATTTACCCACAGGTTTCATTGGATTCTGCTGGGAGTTGTTTGACTCATTGGCCAATCAGTGCCAAGCCGGGTTGGGACTCTGGAGAGAGTAATGAGTTTTCATTATTATCTTTTTAGCATTGTGTAAATATCCATTCTGTATTCTTTAATATAATACAGTTTCATAAAATAATAAATTAGCCTTCTGAGAACATGGAGTCAGATTCATCCTTCCTTCCTTCATTGGGGCACCCCACAAATACAAAGCACTTTAGTGAGTCACATTATACAAGACCTGCTACTTTTATTGAACAGAGCCTTCTGATCCACCTGGAGACTGGAGTCCTTCTTTCTGTCCCTGTCACACAGCAGCACCCCTGCCCTCAGCCAGCAGCACAGGGATTCCATCCCACTGCCCAGCTTTTGGGTGACATTAACCCAGTTTGGGGCACAAAGGGGCTCGTAGGCTGCGGGACACGGTGGCTGTGCCAGCAGTGCTGCTGGATGGACAAATTGGTCACATCTGGTTGAAATATGGGCAACAAGTGCACTGGGAATTGTCTCCACTTGTTCCAGCAGAGTGAAGATTTCATCTCTTAAGCACCCACAGATAGGAAATAATTGTGCCTCGAACAGGTCTCATCAGGTCCTTTGCACAACTGCACAGGACACGACTAAAAGTGTCATACAAATGCTCTAAAAATGTATTTTAATATATTTTATAAATATGTTATATATGTGTGTTATTATAATATGTTTATATACATATTTTTATATACATATATTTTATATATGCATATATATTTTATATATACATATATGCATATATACCTATTTTATTTATGTTTATATACATATTTTATACATTATATATGTGTTTATTTCTAAACAAAAGAAAGAAATCTGTATCTAATAAACAAATTAAAATATATAAGACAGAACTAAGCAATGAATATATAATGAATAACTATATAATAAATAGATGTGCAAAAATAAAAATGCAATTTTCATATTTAATAAACATATTTCAGTCTGAATGCTGTGATTGGTCTAGAAGCTTTTAAGAGTGCAATCATGCTCAGCAGTAAATGGCAAAGGCAGATTTCAGGAGAGATTTTATCCATGGACAAGTGCTTGGAGGACACTTCAGCAGAGCAGCACATTCAATAAAAGACAACTGTTCATCTCACTGGCACACTGACATTTCGAGCAGCTCCTCAGCAATATTTCGTGGCAGATTAGTTTGGATTTATTTCAGAAATGTTATCATAGGTCACATCTGCAAACTTAATTTCTCCCTATGCGCTGCATGTGGACAAATGTCAGGGAGAAAAATGCACCCCAGGACGTGACCTTTAAGGGGGTGCTAATGGAGAAAGCAGTCCATAGCCAGGAGAGGGATCGTAAATTAAAGGTACCACAGCCAGCAGCAAGTGCTGCTGCCTTCTCCCAAGGAATGACAGCTCCTGGGTTTAAATTCATTGTGCAGCTTCCAAAGGCAAACAGCAGCTAAATGGTGCCACTGAGGGAGAATATTCCAGGCAAGATATTCATGGAGCTGGGATACACCAAGAATTGTGCTTGGAGCTCCTGAGACAGGATTACACTGCATTAGCTCACTACAAAATCCAATTTAACTCTCTCTATTTCATCCTTAACTGCCCGAGTACAAAGTCAGGAATTCTCAGAGCTCAGCCCTGGGAACTGCAGAGTTTTGGGGGTTATTTGCTTTTAAATTTCAGCTGTTGTGCTCTAGTGTACAAACACAGAGCACGTGCTTCATGCTCTACCAGGACTGATTTCCTTCCAAAAGACTTTTCTCAGCCTTTTTGTTGAGTAACAATCCAGAGTGCCAGACTTTGTCCTTCCTTTTGTCACTGCCCGAGAAACAATCCCTGGAAGTGGCTGTGAATGTGAAGATGAGTTACAACTGCTCTGTCTCTAACAAGGGCACCGTTCTCTGCCAGGCTCCAGAATGGCACAACAGCAATGAAAAGGAAAGTGGTTTTAAAAGCAATTCCACACCCACCCCCCCACCCTGCTGATAATCTCACAATTCCATGAAGTTTCTAAAGCAGAATGAATTAAAGTTCTGAACTGGGAAGGGAGTGGAAGCAAGCAGTGCCTCCAGCCCTTTGGGAAAAATTCACTTTCTCATTCCACGTGAGGAAACTAAGGATGCTATTTGCAAAGCCAACCTAAAGCATGCTGGAAGAGAGGAAATTTGGTGAGTGAGTCGGTCCAGGAGGGAAGGCTGGAGAGAGGGACAGAGTTGCTGGAGGAAAAGAGAGCTGCAAGGACTCCTGGTGCTGGGAGGAAGGCTGTGGAGAGGGACATCTCTGTGGAATTATTTCTCCTTACCTGCTGTTTGCCCGCACAAAGGAGTCCTCCAGAAGGATCTTCCTGCAGTTCTTGCTTCAGCTCCAAACGATTTCTGATCTCCTAAAGCCAAGGATAAGAGGTGGAAGAGGCAGCCAGACCTGCAGCAGCCCTGTTCCCCTTGATCCTGCACCTTCACTGGAGGATCCCCAGCAGCATCCCCTCGGTGCCTCCCACCCTTCAAGCCTTCCCCACACCCTCAGCACCGTGGACCTTCCTCTCTCTCTCCATCTCCCTTGGTTAAGGTCACAAACAGCTCCTCCCACAGCCTGTCTGACCAAGGAAACAGGATTCAGCCCTGGAGAAAAAACCCACCACCAATGTGTCACAAAGCTGAGCTCAGCACTCAGATCCCATGCAGGAGCAATTTTATACCCCTGCCAGGGGAAGGATCACAGACAGGCAGAGAAAAAAAAAAACGATGCTAGAAAATCTGAATAGGTTTTGTCACTTGTTCTTGTCTTTTTGAACTTTTAATTTTGCTTCCTGTGATCTTCTTTATTTTGGAAACATTGAAGCAAAACTGAGCAACATCAGAGAAAACCCAACAGCTGCTCCAAGGTTGCAGAACGGCTGCGCAGCTCCGCAGCACTGCCGCGCTTCAGCCGTGCACAAAAGCCCCTCTCCTTTCCCAGGCTGCACGGCAGCACACCAGGAGGAATCAGAGTTCCTCCTGATTTCCCAGGCTTGCCCTGCATCATTGATCCAGAACCTCCTGCAAGTGCGGGGAGTGAGAGGAGACAGATCAAGTGTGGCTCTGGATCATCTGTTTTCTCTCCCATTTTCCCCTCTTGGCACAGCTTTCAAGTGCCAAGCTGCAGGTGGGACCACACCTGATGTCCCCCAGGCCTCTCCTCTGGGCTGGAGCCCTGCAGGACAGCTCCACCATGAACAATTCCTTTTCCCATTGCAGGAGTCCCCTTTGGCGTGGAAAAGACAGAAAGAAAGAATTCCTGCCTTCCCCTCTGTCAGGGCTGCAGAATCCTCAAACTTCCCCAGAGAGAGCGCTGGCCTGGGGACTCTCTGCTGTTGGATTTTGGGCAAGGGAGGAGGGGCACACTTGGCTGTCCCTGTGGACATAAGAAATGGGTGAACACCCAGTTGCAAATACTCATGTGGGATTTGTCATCCTTCAGTGATTCTTATTTGGTTATGGAAAGCTGAGAGGAGGAGGAGAGGGCCTGAGAAAGGAACAATCCTTCTGTGCCCCCTGACAGGAGGGGGCAGCTGGAGAGGGTCAGTCTCTGCTCCCAGGGAACAGGGACAGGACAAGGGAAATGACCTCAAACTGTGCCAGGGGATGCTCAGGCTGGACACCGGGAGCAATTTGCCCATGGAAAGGGAGCTCAGGCCTTGGCAGGGGCTGCCCAGGGAGCTTTGCAGTGCCCATCCCTGCAGGTGTCCCCTGGAGGTGGCACTGAGTGCTCTGGGCTGGGGACAAGGTGCCCGTGGGGCACAGCTGGCACTGCATGGGCTGGCAGGGCTGTGCCAGCCCCGGGGATTTGGGATTCTGTGAGAGTTGCCCCATGAGACAGAAACCCCAATGCCGGAGAAAGGCCCTGCCCTGGGGCAGCACAGGAGCCGCCCCGAGGCCGGAGGTGCCCGGAGCGGCTCCAGCCCCGGCTGCTCGGCCCTGAGCCCTGTGGGGCGGCCCAGCAGGAGCAGCGGAGCCCCAGAGCTGCTGCTCCAGGCCCGGCCGCGCTGCTTTGGGCTCTGTGGCCGCACAGCCCCGTGCGGGGGCTGCCCAGGGATGGATCCGTGTGAGCAGCACGGAGCTGCTGCTGCTGCTGCCTCGGCCGGGGCTGCAGCGGGGGAACCCCTCCCGCCCGGCCCAGGGCTGCCCCAGGCGGGCCCGGCTGCTGAGGAACAGCCCCGGCCGGGCCACGGGCCTCGGGCAGCGTCCAGCGGGGCCGGGCTGGCTCCGCTGGGGCGGCTGCACAGCCCCGCTGCCGAGGGCTCTCTCCCAGCACAGCTCTCTCTCAGCCGGCCCCAACGAGCGCCTTCAGCTGCCTGCAGAGAGCAGCGCCAGCCCTGCCCTGCCCGCCCGGCCGGCAGCTCTGCCGCTGGGCTGGGGCTGAGCGCTCACTGCTCCCAGGGGACTCCGTGCCACTGCCTGGGAAATGCATCGGCACCGCTGAGAGACAGCAAATGAAACCTGGCCACTCTGTCCTTGTGCCTTTTTAGAGACTTTATTGGAAAACACACAAATTCTTCAAGAACGGGAACAGTGTTGCGATATTATAATGTATCGCAATTGCAGCATAGGGTATATGAATGTTTTTATATTATAGACTGTAATATAAACATACAATATGAAATAAAAATAGATTATTTGTTAGTTTTATTTATTCATTCAATTTTCAATTAATTTTTCTATCTTATCCTTCTTAATGGATTTCTTCTTTGTACTACTCTGTCTTACTACTCTTCTTCTTTCCTACTTCTACATATTCAAAAATTCCTATTCCTATTTCTATTCCTATTCCTACTCTATTTCCTATTCTTCTTTTTCTTCTTCTTCTACATGTTTTAAATTCTTATTCCTATTCCTATTCCTAGTACTCTTCTTCTTCTAAGTATTTCTAAATTCTTATTACTGTTCTTCTATGTATCCTTAAATAAGCCTTCTCCGATTTGTCTTGTTAGTCTTCATCTTTGTCTTCTTCCTCTTTGTTGTCTTTTTCATCTTCTTCATCTTCTTTGTCTGTGTCTTTTTGTCGTTGTCTTGCAGTGGTCTGTGCTGAGAGTCCGTTCCAGGAGCCTCTGCTCTGTGCCCAAGCAATGGTTGCTGCACCTTCCAGGCCCGGGGCCGGGTGTGTGTGGGGCGGGGAAGGGGGGAGCTTTGGCCTCTTTGCCTGGCCATTTTCCAAGCCTCACTGCCCAGGCGTTCCTGGCTCTGCCTGCTGCGGTTTAGCTTGGCTTGCTTGGCTTTGCTGGCCCATGCAAAAGCTTTTCCCCTGCCTGCCCTGGAGGAGCTGCAGCAGCAATCTTTCAGCCCCTCCAGCTGAGCCCAACAGCTGCTGCTCCCACACCAGAGCAGCGGCACCAGCCCGAGGGGTCATCTTCACCTTTTTCATCTTCCCCTCCTTCTTTGTCTTTATGTTCTTCATCTTTTTCCGTGTCTGTTTCACTCCTGGGGCCGTGGCCTGAGGCAGGAACAGCGGAACAGCCCCCGCAGCGCCCGCCTGAAGCGGGAGGGACGTTTCCTGGGGGCAGCCGGCTGCCCGCGGAGGGCCTGGGCTCCCAGCCGGGCGGGCCGGGGGCTGGGGGGGCTGTGCGGGGCAGGCGCCGGCCCTTGGCTGCACGGCTCCTGTGCCGGGCACTCAGCCCAGGCCTCCCGAGGGAAAGGCACCGGGAGCTCGTCTGCCCCAAAACCTTTCCATTTTAGGTCCGTGTCCTCTTCTGGGGGCAGCTCCAGGACGCTCACCTCGTCCCACTCAATGTCCTCTAGGGACAAGGGCTTGGTCCCAGTGCCGTGCTCGGTCTCATCTTCACAGGTCTCCTGCACAAGCCCCGTGTCACTGTCATTTTCCCAATTGGAGTGTCCTGAGGGTCTGCTGCCATTCCCTCTGGACACGTCTTGGCCAATGCCGGCTTCTCCTTGGGAAAGGTCTTGGCCAGTGTATTCTTCCCTGACAGAAAGTTCTGTACGCCTGACGACATCTCCTCCAGGCAGCACTTGCTCGATGGAATCTTCCCAGTCTGAGGAGTCTTGGGAGCAGCTGAATTCTCCCAGGGACAGTTCTTGGTCCAAATATTCTTCCCAGCCAGAGCGTTGGTGGGAACTCTTGACTTCCCCGTGGGGCAGATCTCCCCCTACACATCGTTGACAGCCAGACACTTCCTGGGACAGCTTTGGGTCTCCAACAAGGAAAAGCTCCAGGTCATCCAAGAACTGCCAGAATTTCATTTCCTCATTGGAGCCGTTCATCCTCTCGGGCACTGCCAGCACTGACCCCGCTGCCGCCTCCTCAGCAGCTCCGCACCGGGCAGCAGCTGCCGGCTCGGCCTCCACGGGACGGCCCGGGGCAGGAGAGGAGCTGGGCAGGGCAGGGGCTGCCCTGGCTGCCACCTCTGTGCCCATGGGGCTGGCAGAGCTGGGCCCCTCTGGGGGACAAGCCTGGCTGTCCTCTGGACCAAGCTCGATGGCCTCTTCCACTTTGGGCAGCTCCTCATCAGTTGGGTTGTCCCCTGAAACCAGCACGATGTTCTCTTCCAGAGGGGACAGCTTCTCCTCACATGTTCTGTCCCCTGGAGAGACCTCGATGTCCTCTTCCACTGAGGACAGCTCCTGGACACTGGTGCTGTCCTCTGGAACATCCTCAATGTCCTCTTCCACTGAGGACAGCTCCTGATCACTGGTGCTGTCCTCTGGAACATCCTCAATGTTCTCTTCCAATGAGGACAGCTCCTGGTAACTTAGGCTGTCCTCTGGAATGACCTCGAGGTCCTCTTCCACTGAAGACAGCTCCTGGTCACTGGTGCTGTCCTCTGGAATGTCCTTGATGTTCTCTTCCAATGAGGACAGCTCCTGGTAACTCAGGCTGTCCTCTGGAATGACCTCGAGGTCCTCTTCAACTGAGGACACCTCCTTGTCACTCGTGCTGTCCCCTGGAACAACCTCAATGGCCTCTTCCACTTGGGAATGCTCCTGGTCACTCATGATGTCCTTTGGAATAACCTTGATGTTCTCTTCCATGGAGGACAGCTCCTGGTCACACACGCTGTCCTCTGGAATGTTCTCAGTGTCCTCTTCCAATGAGGACAGCTCATGGTCACTTGCACTGTCCTCTGGGCGGTCCTCGATGTCCTCTTCCAATGAGGACAGCTCCTGGTCACTTGTGCTGTCCTCTGGAAGGTCCTCAATGCCCTCCAATGAGGACAGCTCCTGGTCACTTGTGCCATCCTCTGGAAGGTCCTCGATGCCCTCCAATGAGGACAGCTCTTGGTCACTTGTGCCGTCCTCTGGAAGGTCCTTGATGTCCTCTTCCAACGAGGACAGCTTCTGATCACTCATGCTGTCCTCTGGAATGTCCTCAGTGTCCTCTTCCAATGAGGACAGCTCCTGGTCACTTGCACTGTCCTCTGGACGGTCCTCGATGTCCTCTTCCAATGAGGACAGCTCCTGGTCACTGGTGCTGTCCTCTGGAAGGTCCTCGATTGCCTCTTCCACTGAGGACAGCTCTGGCTCGGTGTTGCTGTCACCTGGAGAGAGCTCGTTGGTCTCTTCTACCTGGGACAGCTCCTCATCGCAGGACGAAGGACACGGCTGGGAGTTCTCCTCATCCTTCCATGAGCCCACAGGCTTCTCCCCAGAACGGGAGCTCACATCATCCTCCCCCAGGCACAGCTCTTGGTCTCCCAGATCTTCCCCTTGGCACAGGAGGAGCTCGAGGGGCTCCTCCTCCTCAGCAGCTCCCGCGGGGGCAGCAGCTGCCGGCTCGGCCTCCGTGGGGCTCTGCAGGGAAGGAGAGGCGCTGCTTGGGGCAGGCACTGCCTCTGCTGCCCCCTCTGTGCCCCCTCTGTGCCACAGCTGGGCCCCCGGGGGGACACGGCTCAGGCTCCTCGGCACTCACTGCTGGCAAGGATCTGTGCCACATCTCAGAGCTGATGGCATTTCTGCACCGGGACAGCTCCTGCCTGCTCACATCTTCCTCCCACTGGGACAGCTTTCGCTCACTGCCATCGTCCCACCAGGGCAGCTCTTGGGCTGCAGCCCCTGCTCCTTGGCACAGCTCCTTGGCACTGCTGCCTCTCACCTGGGACAATTCCAGCTCTCTCCTGTCTTCCCATGGGGACACGTGACAGCGCACATCTTGTCCCCATGGGCAGAGGTCTTGGTACCTCTCACCTTCCCTCTGGGAAAGCTCTTGGGCATCGTCCCACTGGGAATCCTCTGGGACACTCACATCTCTCTGCAGGGACAGCTCCTGGGATCTTTTGTCTTCTCCCCATCCCAACTCCTGCTGCCCTCTCATGTCCCTTTCCCACTGGGATATCTCTTGGGTTGTGACACATTCTTCCCACTCGCACACCTCTTGGTACATCTCACTGAGGACTCTCCCCACTGCTACAGCTCCCGGACTGTGACAGTTTCTTTCTGTTCATAGAGCTCTTGGTGTGTCCCACCTCTGCACTGGGAAACTTCCTGAACTCTCACACGTACCTGGCATTGGTACAGCTCCTGGCTGCTCCTGGATCTCCGCTGGGACATTTCTTGGACTCTCAGCACTCCTCTTGGGTCTGTCTCTTGCAGAGCTTCCCACTGGGAAAGCTCACAGTCCGCTTGGGCAAAGGGCCTCTCCTCCTCCTCCTCAGTGTGTGACAGTGGCAGGACTGACCTGCCCACTGCCCCGACCACTGCCCGCTGGGGGCCTCCAGCAGCTGGGCAAGGGGCTGGCCACCGGGAGCTGGAGTTGCCTTTGTCCTCGTCTCTGTCCTTGTCTGTCGCTGTCGGCCTCTGTGGCTCTCAGCGTCCAGCGCAGACAGACACAGGGAGCTGCTTCCTGCGCAGAGAGCGGCTCTCCTGCCACTGGGCACCGCAGGGCTCTGCGCCCCTCAGACACCCTCAGCCAGGCCGGGGCTCCCTGATGTCACAGGGCTCTCTGGCCACCAGCACGGCCCACATCACAAAGGGCCCCGACACCGTGTGCCCGTGTCACAAAGGGCCACCCCGGCAGCCCAAGGTCAGTGGAGCAGGCAGGAAGTGGCCGGGAGCAGCCCCGCACTTGTGGCCTTTGGCCCCTGCTGTGCCCAGAGCCCTGAGAGCCTTTGGCCACGCTGGCACAGGACAGCCCCAGCCCCGCAGTGCAGAGCCCTGGCTGTGCCGGCTGCGCTGCCCAGGGCACCGGGAATCGGCCGCACGGCCGGGCCGGGCACTCACGGGCAGTGGCTCCAGGAGCCGCGGGAGCCCGGGGAGCAGGGGTGTCCCTCAGGGCTCTGCCGGGCACCGGGGCTCGGCCCTGCCTTCAGCAGCGCCAGCCGGGGGCACCGAGCGCGGCCCGGGCGCCTTTGCCGGGCACGGGAAGCCGAGCGGGGCAGGGGCAGCGCGCAAGGCCGGGGCCGTGCACGGACACCCGGGCGGGCTGGAGAAGCGGCACCGCGAGAGCTCCTGCGCTGCCACCAGGCCGGGGCCGGCTGCTGCAGCTGCCTCGGGGCAGGGCCTGAGGCCCCGACTCCCGCAGCTCTGCCCCGGCCTCTGCGGCGCCACGGGCACAGAGGCCGGGCCGGGGCTCGCTCCCCGCTGCCCGCAGGCTGCCCAGGGCTCCCCGCCCGCCGGGGCCGGGCCCGGGCGCTGAGGGAGCGGCGCCGCCATTGCTGCCGCCCTCAGGGGCTCTGAGGGGAGCGCGGCTCCCGCCTGTCATCCCTTCCCTCTGTCTGGGCAGTGCTGACTGACCCCCAGTTTTCTGGGGAGCCTGGCAGACCCTCTACAGCACAGACCCCATTCATCAGCTCCCCCAGTTCTCTTTCCATGTCCTTCTCAACAACTTTCCCCAGCGTGAGCCCCTATTTCAAGCCATGCCACAAATGTTCAGCCACAGCTACAGCAACTCAGGGCTGCTTCAGCATCTTCCTCCCTCAGGACTGCGCTTTCCCAACCAAAACACTGGGCACCATTTTCACGAGAAGGAAGAATTTTATTGTTTCCATGTGGCAGGTTTCCCTGGGAACCACCAGGACAGCTCTCTAGACAGTCTCTCTCATGATTTTGGTGAGTTTCTGGATCTTGGACCTTGTTGACATGTCCACGTACTTCTCCCCAATATTGACAATCATGCCACCAAGGATCGCTGGGTCAGTCTAAGGAAGGAACATTGAACACAAAGTTGATTAGCAGGAGTTTGTTACCAGAGGACACAAGTTTTACAGTAGCAAAAAAAAAAAAAAAAAAAAAAAAAAAAAAAAAAAAGCCAAAAAGCTTTTCAAAAGGCCTTTTTTGGGATGATTTTGTTGTTACTGCATTGCAAAGTGAAAATTTTAGAAACTTAAACATCATCATGTCTCCATGAAAGCACAAAACTATGCAACAAAGGAACTGGATTCAATAAAATCTTTTTGGTTTCATAAAAAATCAGAGACACAGAAGCCCTGAATGTGAACTTAGTGACACTTATTTGTAAGTCAAGAATCCAGACCTTAGTCTCCAGTTTCAACACCTCTCCTTTGGCCAAGAACCCATTCAGAGCACTTTTCAGTTCACTGAGGTTAGCCTCATCCAAGGGCTGAAAAAAAAGAACGGAAGAGCAGGAAAATGAAGGACTTAAAAATACTCAAATGATATAATGATAATAAATTATATAATATATACTCAAATGATATATATGATAAAAATTTTGTCCTCAGGTCACTTTGATGACACACTTCCACCAGGAATGCAGCATTCTGGAACAGGGATAACCCAAAGGCAGCACAGGAAGAACCACCACTTTGTGCCCTCCTGATTTCGTGAAACATTTTCCTGTTTGGAACAGGAACAGGGGCAGCTCTACATGCAGACCAGCCTGACTTTTGTCAGCCCCTGGGTTCACACACAGGAAGAAAAACCATGAGCTGTTGAGCTGCAATGGGATGAAGAGTTTTCATTTTGGACCAGGAACTGCTGGGTATCAGCCCTCTCTTTGCAGCAATTTGTTCAGCTTGGCAGAGGTGAGACATGTCCTCACTGCTCTCACAGCAAGCACTTCAATCACAGAGTGTAACTGAGAGAGGTTTGTCTTTGCTCCCACTCCCTGTCCTTCCTCCCTGTGGAAACCCAGGGCACTGGGAATCTTTCCGTGTCTCCTATGGGGTGCCCTGACCCCTAGGGGAGCATTAACTCTGACCCTCATGCATGGAGAAAGTTTCCTGGACTTCAAGACAGCCTGGAATCCACAAAAGTGTGAAATAGATTGTAGAGAGCAGTGTAGGTGTATTGCTTGGTGAGAAATTGAGGTTTTGGGGTTTTTAGTGTGTTGTGGATGGAAGCAAGATGGGGACACAGGGTGTTGTCCTGGGTTTCTCCCTCATGCTTCTTCTTCCTTCTTCTCCATGGGTTTGGGTGGCATTTTGTAATTGGGCAGAGAAGTCCCCATTGCAGCTCTGTGGGATCAGTTATTGGGTTAAAAGGGAAAATAATCCAGGTGTCAGTTCTTAATTGGATAGTTCAGTCTTAAAAGTCCTTGTAACAAGAGACTGTTGGCCATTTTGTGCCTTCTGATGAAAAGCTGCCGAACTCACAGTAGTGAGACTGTTTTACTGATAAGAAATAACAAACACCTGAGTCCCAACATGAAACACCATCTCAAGTGCCTTCAATCCTGACACAGAGAAACCCACGACTGGGACCCCCAACCTGCCGCTCCCTGGCTTTGCTCCCACTGCCTGGAGCCCCGCTCCCAGCCCACCTGGGCCGTGGTGACCGTGCACACCACCTCCCCTCGCACGGCGCTCATGATCTTCCCGAAGGCAGAGACGATGCCCGGGGTGTAACGCAGGCGGCCGTTCTCAGCCAGCAGATCTGCAAAACAGCCACACCCCGAGGGCTTCAAGCACCACCAGAGGCACAGCCCAGCATCCATTCCAACGGATGGCACTGCTGGGATGCTCTCCTGAAGCCCAGAGGTCACTCACTCATCAGGTTCACAGTGATTGGGGACATCTTCTCTCTTGCCAGGGCGTCGTTCACGGCTTTTTGTTTCACGGAGCTCTTGGTGTGAGGGTTCATCACCACACTGGACAGCTTGGGGTCCTTCAGGAGGCCCTGAAGGGATACACAAGGGTGTGACAAATGCCAGGGGTTTTCACAAGGCCCACCTGGAGCAGCCAAGGCAGGCAATAGGGGCACTCCTGGAATGAGAACAAAGGGCTCTGGAGCTGATGGGAAGTGAAATGGCAGCTCCAGCTAGAGAATCAGGGAATGGCTTGGATTGGAAGGGACTTTAAAGATTGGATGGACAGAGACACCTTCCACTATCCCAGACTGCTCCAAGCCCCATCCAACCTGTCCTTGGACACTTCCAGGGCTGGAGCAGCCACAGCTGCTCTGGGCACCCTGTGCCACGGCCTGCCCACCCTCCCAGGGAACAATTCCTTCCCAATATCCCACTTAAACACCAGGGCCACAAGCAGGCAGTGCAGGTGCCAGCAGGATGGGAGTCTCACAGGTCACAGGAGCCCAGCACCATCCCTACTGAGGAGCAGCAGGGAACCCTCCCCACTCCCACCCCCGGGAGCCTTGTCTGTAGAACACCTTACCCACACCCGGGTCAGCT